>JAOSBN010128323.1:0-30089 GCA_027563595.1 Erythroxylum suave
ACGCCACCCTCGCAGGGCGCGGATTCGGACATCACCAACGATGTCGGGTTCGGGTCATGTGGGAGTGGGGTGTTACACTTACTCACCACTGGCAACATCAAGCTCAAGCAAGGGGAACTGATATGGAAAGAGATGGCCTTAAAAAAGGAGCTTAGCTTATAACTCCAATTGAGCTTGTTTTTGTCTAAGGCCCGTAAAAAAACAACTTGGACTATCGGATTAGGACTCTAACTAAAAAAAGGGAAAGATATCTATCCATGTTAGCTAGCCTTTGGTTTTGCCACGATGAAGATCGTCAATTTTACCGCAATCACAAAGTTTTCTTAAAAATTTGGCAAAGTTTTTTTAAAATTTTGCACAATTGACTAAAACAAACATTTAAATGGCCAATAATGAAGCATAAACAAGAGTTGTAGCATGGGAAAACCTCCCCCACACATAAACATCATATTATCCTCAATGTGAAGTAATTAAAACACAAGAATAATAGACAGAAATAAAGGGAGTGAAAGGGAAAGGTGCAGTAACAACAAATGGAAAATAACCAAATGAACTAGATACAAATGATGTGAAGAAAGTTGGACATTACAAATGAACTGAGCATTTGACAAATAAACTAGAAAAGTACAAGAAAAAAACTCAAACTAGGCCACTGGGGGATCATCCCTAGCATCTGCAGGAGCTGCTCCCGAAAGGCCAGCATCAAGAAGTGGGTCATCTTCTTCTGAAGGAAGCTGAAAATATAGGTGCTGGGCAAGCAACGCATTCATTCATCGCCGATATCTCCGATCTCGCTCCTGCTAGGCTATGCCTTGATGAATAATGTCCTGGAGGGTAGCCAGGTCAGTAGATAAACACTCTACCTAGCCAGCGAGGGACTGCAAAGTGATAGGCGCAGGCAAAGCCGAAGCTGGATGATCGTCCTCATGAGGAAAGGCCTCGGTAAGGGTGCCAGTAGCATCGGGAAAGGAGATGGAAGGGGTAAGGAGTGGGGCGGGTTGTGATGGGGGTGGAAGGCAAGGCTGTTTAAGCCAGACATACCGAAACAGCAAGGCCGAGTCAAAATAGTTGTCATTGGGTATTTTGGAATGTTATGGGCCTGGAATATGTCGGTGATGAGGTGTGGGAAGATGATAGAGTTGGTAAGCTTGGCAGTTGTGATGGAATCATGGAGGGCAGAAGCAGTGGCATTGGCTATATCGATCGGGCGGCCAACCATAAAAAGGTATAAGTATAAGGCTTGCTGTTTGGGAATGTAGGCGAGGTAGGAGGTGGGAAGGATGTTGTTGGTTAAGAGATGAAGCCGAGGACGAGGTTCAGGGCAGAGATCGGAACGCTTGAGGTACCATTGGTAAATATGGGGTTAATTCCATTCGATACCCTCAGGATAGAGGGTGCGAATGACATCATCTAAGGGATAATGGTGGATGAGTTGGTCATAATGGAAGTGGAAGATGGGAGGAAGATTTAGTGTGTGTGGATTTAGGCAGTGGTAAAAGCGGAAAGAATTGTTAGACCACAAAAATTAATGGCCAGGGTGTTGTGGACGCAAGTATAGGTGTAAAAGTGGCAGACAATTTTGTCATTGCCCTGGTCCCGAGGTTGGACTAAGCCCGTGAGCTGGGATTGGACCAGTTGGCAAGCAAAAGGATGGTTATGGGGAGTTATAGGAAAGGGTCGCTCCCCATAGAAAGGTCTAGCATCTACTTTTGCGGCTAGGTCATAATAATTGGAGTTAGCGGGAGGATTAGAGTGAGGGGAGGAATGGGAGGGGCAGGAGGATATGGATGGATGGGAGGATTGGATGGAATCCGAATGGTGGGAGGAAGTAGAGGTACTAGAGGGGGTAGAGGTGGAGTGACGGGTGGCATTCTTAGTTCAAGTCATAATCTTGCAGAAAACAAGGAAAAATAAACATAAGGAATAAATACAATTCACTAAAAATCAAAACTTGGAAAGCATGCCCGCAGCAAAATTGGTCTTTGATTGCGGCGAAGATTGCACTTTTCATGCCACAGTGAAATTAGGTTTTCGCCGCGGCGAAGACCTAGCTCTTCAAGTTGACTGTCAGTCTCGTCACATCGCAGCGAAAGCATTGGTTTCCTCGTCACGGCAAATGAACTGTAACGTTAGTAAGCGAAGAAAGATTGAAACAAAGAGGGAAAACTTACGTAAAGGAGGGAGGAGAGGCAGACACCAACTACGCACCCGAAATGGCTAAAGGAGGATGAGAACAAGGGTAATGTCGCAAGGTAATTGACGCAATGAAATGTGAGTGAGAAAGATGAAAATTAAAATGAAAGAGGGGGACGAGGGTGGTAAGTTGAGAAAAAAGGACGAAGGGAAATAACAAAAAAGACAGAGGGTAGTTGAAAGGTAAGAAGATTATCAAGGGTAAAAAGGGAAATATCCCTCAGAGGGTTGGTGCTGGAAAGTCTTTCGCCGTGGAGAAGGCGTTCATCACGGTAAAAGAATTAACATATGCCACGACAAAGACTATGGTGTTCACCGTGGTGAAATTGGCTTGAGAGGCGATGTAGCCACGGCGAAAGGTGCTATGCCATGGTGAAGTTTTCCCAGAAGACAAAAACACTTTCTAACCAGATACTTAGCTTGTATGTAAGTTTGTAATGATCATTTAAATGACATGCAATTCATCATCTACACCAATGTCCTCTATCATAGAAAATGTGTCATGCATCTACTAAAACACAGAATTCAAAGGGAAGATGAATTATTGAAATAAAACAACTAAACATAAGTCCTACTAAAAACTAAACCTAATCCTAATGAAGTAGTTTCTCCCTCATACTTTGTCAACATACTCATGCATAACAATGTCATCTTTAATCATAAAGCAGAAGTACATTGTAAATGAAGGAAGAGAACCAGCTTGTTGCTTACATTGGATCTTTCAACTGTTGGTTACGGCAAAGTACCTAGACCACTTCCTACTTCTGTGCTAACATCCACACTCCGCAGTTCAGCTGAAACATTCGCAAAAAATACTTCCTCCGAGGAATCATTAGTTAATGGGTTCATTGCCAGTTCAAACTCAGTGTATGCATCATCAATAACAATGTCAAGCATGATCACTCCTAGGAGTGAATAGTCCTTAAGGGGATGTTTCATAACTTCATACATATTAAAGCTCACCTGTTGATCTCCTACCTCCATGTTGGTCTTACCTTCTTTCATACTAATCATAGTACTAGCAGTCCTTAACAATGGTCGACCAAGAATCAAAGATGTATCCTACACAACTTTAGAAGACATATCAAGCCCATATAAATTAGCAGGAAAAATTAAACCCTTCACCTTGACCAAATTGTACTCTATAATCCCTACTGGATGCCTAAAAGATCTATCAGCTAGTTGTAACATGACAGATGTGGACTTTAGACTCTTAACTCCTAATGACTAATAAACAGACTTAGGCATCACATTGATTGCTTCCCCTAGATCTAACAAGGCCATTCTTATGGTAAATTTTCCTATTATGCAAGGAATGGTGAAAGATTCAGGGTCTTCTCACTTAACAAGTATTTGGGGTTTAAAAAGGGCTAACACATTCGAGCTCACTTGGACTCTCTTGTTAGGCCTAAACTTTCATTTGTTTATGCACCAATCCTTAACATATTTAGCATAGGCCGGAACCCTTTCCACTAAGTCAAACAAGGGGACGTTGACTCCCACTTTTCCAAACAAATCAATAATTTCTTTCTCATGCTTAATGTCAGTCATACGCTTGCTCATTAAATATGAATTAAGAAAAGGGAGGTATTGAAAGTTTACTTCCTTACCTTGGGCTTCATGCTTGATTGATTCCCCATGCTCATGTGTTGGTGCTTTTTCCTTAAAACTTTTTGAAGTAGCTCCTTTGTTCTTTGATTCAGACTTCCTTTCATTCAAAAGTGCTTTTTCCTTGGAACTTTCGGAATTCTTAATATTGTGCTTGGGTAAAGGCAATTCTCCACTATCAATCTCCTCATCACATTTTTCATCCTCTTGATTATTAAACCTTACTTGTTTCCCAGTTCGGAGAGCAATTGCAATTAAAATTTTTGGGTTCATCACAGTATTTGAAGGAATGGTTCCACTGCTTCTTGATTAGTTCTCACTTATGGTGTTTGACAATTGAGTGACAAAAGAGTCTATGTTCTTCGCTTTTGTCTCCCACTGCTCCATTCTCCTTTACAAGGCATTGAAATGAGTAGCATTCTTTGAAGAATCTTGCTGAATCAGAGAAGCAATGACGTTGAATTGATTACTGTTTGAAGTTCGCTATTCCTTCATCAAAGTCATCATATTTGCAACAGTTGATTGGTATCCTCCTTAGGTGGGACAGTCATGATTTGATGTTGGTTGGGGAACTAGTTAGTGGAAGTACCAGCTCCTCCCCTTTGTTGAAATCTGTTTTGAACTTGTCCTTCTTCATTCCTCCAACTAAACCTTGGCTTGGCCTTCCATCCCTCGTTATAAGTATTGGAGTAGGGTCCCATTTCTGATTTGGTCGTCCCAGATACACTACTGACATTTCTTCAAACCAACTATGGCAAACACTAGATATGTGCATCACTGACCCCACAACCATCACAGCTAGGTGCTGTGAGATCCATAGACAATGTCGGGCGATGCACATTCATATTCTTCAGCTCAACAATGATGAAGGATAATTGTGATGTCACTCTGCTCTCTAAAGAGTCAACCTTTGACTCCAAACTCTCCATTCTTTTAGAGTGGGTTGCTGTGGTACCCAACTCATGCACTCCTCGGGTTTCTCTCACACTATATTATTCATAATTAAGAGCCATTTCTTGATCAAAGCCCATGCTTCTAAAGCTGTAAGATCAATCAATGAACCACCTGATGCCACATATAACATGCCTTTATCTTGAATTTTCAATCCAATATAGAAATATTGCACTAACTGTTCATCCAGTATTTGATGGTGGTGGCATCTAGATAACAAATATTGGAAGCGATGCTAGTAGTCATAAAGATACTCATCAAAATCTTGGCATGCCAAGTAAATCTCCTTCCTCATCGATGAAGTGCGGGAAGCTAGAAAGTATTTTTCCAAGAAAGCCTTCCTTAGATTGGCCTAGCTATGGTAGGCATTCGCTACATGCCTTGGAAGACTCATGTACCACTCTCTTGCTTTTCCTTCCAGAGATAGGTGAAAGACCTTCCATAGCACCTGATCAAGTGAAGCTCACACTGGTTTCATACTCTAATAAATCATAGATAAGGATTGCAAATGTATTTAGGGATCCTCTCCTATCAAGCCATGAAATTTAGGAAGAAAATTAATGAGTAATCCCTTAAATTCAAAATTAACGCCAAAATTAGTACAAGCAGTAGCAAATTGGTCTCAATCCACATCAGAAGTTGTTGCTTCCCTAATAGTCCTTCTCATTTGATTCCCATTATTTTCACCTACTCTCTCATACTTTCCATGACCTCCATTATCACCATTCCTATGTTGGTTAACATGAAAGATAGGGTATTGTAGAAAAGTTAGGTTCTCGTCCATCTCACTCCTTCCACATGGTTGCTCTCACTATCTTGCTCAATTGATTCTTCTTCAACAAACTCCTTACTTCACATTTTTGCTATTCATTCTTTTGAAAATTTTCTCAAACGTCTCTCAATTTCAGGATAAAAAGGTAGGGGTTTTGCTTTTTGAGACATGCACAAGAACAATTTAAAGATAAATAAAAAGTAACAAAATTTACTCGCAAGCACACGAAGTCAAATAAAAGATGAGATGTGATAGGTGCAAGTGTATGTATGTGAAAGTATGTATGAAAGTATATATTCTTATGTTAATGTTTTCAAAATTTTAAAACTATGTAAAGGAAAATAAAAATCCTATGCTATTGACAAATATGATGCTAAACTATGTAAAAAGGAAACATAGAACAAAAGGTTCCTAACTCAATGAGAAACAAAAATGACAATGGCTAACCTAAAGAAAACCAATTGCTTGGTTACCCAACAATGGTGCCATTTTGATCCGCTTTGTCTTTCGGTTTTATCCTTGGAGGTCGAATCAAAAATTGAATTCCAAGGATTGCGATATAGGATGCAATTTCGGGTTGTCTCACTTAATTGGAACCTAATACAATGGACCTAATCTACCCTAAATGTCATGAAATGTAACTAAATTAGTTAGGAAGGGGGGTTAGGTTCTTTGGAGAACTAACAAACTTAAACTAATTGAAAAGGAAATGTGTAAAAATATATTTTTGGATTTTTGGGAATAAGAAATTGAAGGTTAAAACAATGATCAAATATGATAAAATCCTCTTGAAAAATGAGCTTTAGCTATCATAGTTCAAAATAAATCTTTGTGGGAGTAAAAATCACTAAGTTTCCAAATGATAAACCATAAAGAACCCTTTAAGTCTAAGGTTTGAACTCCATTTCTTAAAACCTTGTTAATGTCGATGGTCAATTTGGTGACCAAGTATCATCTTAATATCAAACACAACTAGGTAGACAAAAGAGAATTAACAAAATCACAAAATGACATATATGAGACTTCCTATATTTAAGCTCCAAGTTCTACATCAACAAACCCAATAACACAATTCATTATTAAACACTTGATTAAAGTATAATAAAGAAAATCCAACTATAAAGCATAAATCCTAACTCAGGAGTTCACAACAACGTAGTTAAATATGAACAAACAACTCCACTTTGAAACTCGTTAAACTCAAGCCATTGCTACATCTTCAAGAGGAACTAGTGCTTAGCAAAGCATTGCTTTATGAGAACTCACAACTGGAAACCCACTAAGAGCATCCATGGCAGCAGCAGCAGATAATGAATGTGGCAATGGATAAAATGAGAGAAATGATCAATGACGGTGAAGTGAAAGAGGAGTCGAGAGCGTGCACTTTGGTTCTTTTTTTCTTCTCCTTTCTATAGTCTCTTCTCTGTATTAGGTGTGTCGGCTAACCTAATTTGGTAGGTTTTTAAACGGAGGATGCTATGTTGGGTTAAATACGGTGTGATTTTTCCAACATTGGTCTAGGTTTTTTAAGGTTCACCACGGCGACGAATGTTTTTCGCTACGGCGAACTTTTCCCAAAAGGTTTTACTCTACTGCTGGTTCCTTCGCCGTGGCAAAAGAATTAACCTTTACTGCAATGAACTTCCTGTTACGTTGACTTCACTTCAACCTTATTTTACTCCGCATCTTCTTTTTGACTTCCTTTTCCTTGAGTCTCCTATAGTAAAAAGATGGTAGTTTGCAGTATCAAGTTTTCTCAAAAAATTAATT
This sequence comes from Erythroxylum suave, assembly GCA_027563595.1. NCBI lineage: Eukaryota > Viridiplantae > Streptophyta > Magnoliopsida > Malpighiales > Erythroxylaceae > Erythroxylum > Erythroxylum suave. The sequence continues at coordinate 7,295 of JAOSBN010128323.1, forward strand.
AGTGCAATAAGTACTGATTTGTAACAATTTTCACCTTCAAAATACATAAAATAAAAGCACACACTCAAGAACCAATTTAAGCACAAAAGCTAGAGATATGAGTCAAAAATTACAGCAAAAGTCATGAAAATGTCACCAATTTATGTAATAAACTTGGGCTCAATCACTTGTGTTTATAAAAAAATACAAGAAGGTAAGGTTACTTTCCTAATCTTGTATATTGATGACAATCTGCTCATTAGGAATGATGTGGGAATGTTATCTATGGCTAAGGGGTGGTTGAATGAACAGTTTTCAATGAAGGATTTGAGACAGGCTAAGTATGCTCTAGGGATCAAACTTATAAGGGATCGTAAGAATAAATAGATAACCCTGTCTCAATTAACCTACATTGAGAATATGCTCAATAAGTTCGCTATGCAAGATTCCAAGAGGGGTTTCACACCTACTAGACATGGAATCAAACATTTAAAGGAACAAGCACCTAAAATCCAAGAGGAGGTTGAATGCATGCATAACATTTCATATGCTTCGGCAGTTGGAAGTTTGATGTATGCAATGGTTTGTACAAGACAGGATATCTGCTATGCAGTGGGACTGGTAAGTAGATTTTAGTCCAATCCAGGAATGGAACATTGCATTGTGGTTAAGTGTATACATAATTATCTTCATAGGACGAAGAACTTAATTCTTGTTTACTCAGGAAGTAATCTTCTTCAGACAGGATATACAAATTTTGATTCAAGGAAATCAATTTCTGGTTCTATATTTACTTTAGGAGGTGGAGCCACAGTCTGGTGGAGTGTCAAGCAAACTTGTATTACTGATTTGACTACAGAGGCTGAATATGTTGCTGCATATGAAGCAGCAAAGGAAGCAGTCTGGCTTCAAAAGTTCTTAAATGATTTGTAGGTAGTTCCAGAGGTAGAAAAAACCATTACACTTTATTGTGATAAGAGTAAGGTAGTGGCTAATTCTAAAGAACCTTGAAATCACAAAGCTGCTAAACATATTTAGTGAAAGTATCATCTCATAAGGGAGATAATACAATGTGGAGAGTTGGATGTGGTAAAGATTCCCAAGTAACAAAACCTTACTGATCCAGTTATGAAGACACTATTTCAAAAGAGTTTTGAGGGTCACCTAGCACGGATGGGAATGAGGGATATGTCAAACTTGCTTTAGGGAAAATGGAGATTGTTGGAGTTATATAAATATAGAGCCCTAAAAAGCAACATTATTTATATGTACCTTAATCTTCTTTAGCTATAGTTTTGCAATGGAAATATTTATTACTAATAAAATAAAAGAGTTTGGTTTTAATGAGCATTATATATCTAATCATAAGGTACCAAAATTCTTTTCTAACTAACATACATATACATAAAGATGTATAGGAAACATTTATATTATTAGAATCTAAATTAGTAGATTCACAGTTGAATAATCAAGCTAGTTTCTTTATTATGGTTTAGACTGTAGTGTTGCGATTTATCTCCGTGTAAGTAAAGGAGTTTACTTTAAGGGAAAGATGAGTTTCATATCATGATAGTCATTGACTATCGATTATTCGTCTATTAAGAACCACAATCTTAATGAGTGGTGAACTTGTATGTGTTTCACTATAATTCTTGATATAATCAGAATGGATTTTTACAGAGTATTAATCCAGTGTTTACATGTTGGAATTATTAATTGAAACATATATCAGGGAACATTCACTCAAAAAAGAGTTTAGAGTGATATCATCACTTATAGATGTTTTAAGGAGATTTGGTGATTAAACTGGCGCCAGTAGTCTGATCTACTAGCTACCCATCAAGTCTTAACACCAGGATGAGATCTTGTATGTTAATCACCATATAAAGTAAAACGGGAGTTGTCGAAAGGAAAACCAACATATAGGGAAAACGGTAATTTTACCCTTTGTTGTGCAGATGGCTATAATAAGGTTCTACATAGGGTTCGCAATTGCACATAAAATATGTGTTCTCATAATATTTAATAGTTCAAGAGTTCAACTAATTGTCTTTAGAAGAGCGACATTTAGTTAATAAGCTAGAATTAATTTTAATGAGATTAAATTAATTCTAGGTTTATTGGAGCTTGAATTATCAAAGTCTAATAAGATTCACCACTTGGCTTCAAGGAAGGTTATCAAGCTAAGTAAGAAATATAAATGGAGGTTTTAGAAGCCCATAATTGAATATTGGGCTTGCACAAATTAATGGTTGATTAGAAGCCCAAATGTTCATTTAAAAATGGGTTAGACTTTGGGTTATTACAATCGATTAGATTAATTATATTAAAACAAAATTTTTAGAAAACGGAGTAGCAATTTTGGTTTAATGGACAGATTGTGCCGCTGCATATTTGACATTAAATTGCTAAATAAAGATGGCATTTATTATGGTTTATCATCATTAAATGGAGTTATGAACTTACCATTAAATTGTTTAATGGTTACCTTTTAATGTTAGCTTATAACCTATTAGCATTCATTGGATTAAAGAAGAAAGATGTGCATTGGATGAATCATCTTCCTTCTTCCATCCTCCAAAATCGAAATTGGTAGGTCATGTTTAGGTTAATAGTCTTTTCATATAGCCATCTTAAAGATAAATGAGAAGAGTCTCATTTATTGGCTACTTTATGATTGACTAGAGTAAGAAGTGATGCATTGGATGCCATTCTCTTCTTCCATTCCATGCATAACCGAAATTGAGGAGGAAAGAAGGTGTTCTTGCATGGTTTGACTCTCTCTCTCCTTTCATACATGAATGAGTTGAAATTTGCATGAGAAGAGTCTCATTTTTGTCTTCTCCAAACATTTGTTCTCCTTTCCTACCAAAGGATTTTGTTAACCAAGTTGTCCTTGAAGAACAAGAGGTAAATCAAATTGGTTGAGGATGCTGATACATTGACAAAGAAAAGGATTCAAAAGCAAAGGCTTTGGACACAAAAAGAAGGAGAGGATAGCATAGTGAAAAATTAAAGCTGGAGCGAAGGAGTAAGTAAAATCACTTTCTTGTTTATATTTATTATTATCTTTATACCATATCATGTATAGATTGGCATGATGATTTGGATATATTGCTTCCACTACAAATAAGATTTCTAAAATGTTTTGAAATCTACCGGTTCTCTAAATATGGAATGCTTTATTTTTCCCGATCCAACATAATGATGACATGTGTTGTAACCTTTTAGCATTCGTTTGACTAAAACCGAAATTGATAAGTCAGTTTAGGTTATTGGTCTTTTCATATAGACATCTTAAAATAAATGAGAAGAGTCTCATTTAATATCTTCTTTATGTTTGATTAAAGAATGAAGTTATACATGGATGCTATCCACTTCTTCTTTCTTTTCATACATAACCGAAATTTAAAAGGTGCAAGAGAGGATAGATTGACAAAGAAAAGGATTTAAAAGCAAAGGCTTTGGATACAAGAAGAAGGAAAGGATAGCACAGCGAGAAATTAAAGTTGTAACAAAGGAGTCGGTAATATCACTATCTTGTTTATGTTTATTATTATCCTTATACCATATCATGTACAGATTGGCATGATCGTTTGGATATATTGCTTCCGCTACAAATAATATTTCTAAAAATTTTTTAAATCTATTGGTTCCCCAAATATGGCATGCTTTCTTTTGCCGATCCAATATAATGAGGACATGTATTGTGACCTTTTAGCATTCATTTGATTAAAGATGAAAGAGGTGCATTTGATGGATCATTTTCCTTCTTTCATCACTAAAACTGAAATTGGCAAGTTAGTTTAGGTTATTGGTCTTTTGATATAGCCATCTTAAAACAAATGAGAAGAGTCTCAATTAATGGCTTCTTGATGTTTGGTTAAAGAATGAAGTGATGCATTGGATGCTATCCACTTCTCCTTTCTTTTCATTCATAGCCGAAACTAAAAAGGTGTAAGAGAGGTGTTCTTGCATTTTTGGACTCTCTCTCCTTTCTTGCAAGTGTTAGCCAAAATTTGGATGAGAGGTTTCTCATCTTTGACTTCTTTCTTCTAGGAAAAATCTCTTCAAAATATTTCTTCTCCTTTCCCACCAAAGGATCTTGTTAACCAAGTTGTCCAAGAAGAACAAGTAGTACATCAGATTGGTTTAGGATATAACAACATGAAGAGGATACATTAACAAAGGAAAGGATTCAAAAGAAAGTCTAAAGAAGGAGAGGATAGCACAGCGAGGAGTTAAAGCTGTAGCCAAAGGAGTCGGTAATATAATCTCCATCTTGTTCTTATAATAATTGTTTTCCATACACCTATCATGTATGGCTTGGCATGTTGATTTGGTTATCTTGCTTCTGCTTTGTTTTTATTTCTAAAATTTTTTTCAAGTCTACCATTTAACTAAATCTTACATGTTTTATTTTCCGATCTAACAGGAGGCTATTTGTTTAAGAGTTTGTTGGAGTTAGTCAACCTCCACTGTTGCACTTGATTTTATGGCTACTGATTTATCCTCTGGATCCTAAGCTAGTCAAGATGTGGAAGGTCGGGACATGGCTGAACTGATGCTTCTACTATTTCTCACTGCAGCACACGTCTAAGGATTACGGAGTTACATAGAATGGACCTCCATAATCTCAAGGCGCCTAAAAAATGATATGTCAAATGTATCATGTGGTATTGTAAGCACCTCTTCCAAATTGTGGTTATAAAAATAACCTAAAATAGTAACAATATACCCCATTCCAAAGTATGAACTTTTTTTATTGATAACATTGACGATTAACCTAAAAATTCTAATTGATGTGTTGATTCTAACCTTCCCATCCATGCACCATAAGAAGAAAAGTTCTTTGGCCGAACATTTGCTACTTTCAGTTTTATTGAATACAGTTAAATGTTTGCTCAAGGTTACATATACTAAGTTTTACTATTTACAATCTTGGTAATTACCGCAAGTGCACGGGTTGTTCATATAGTACCTAAAGTGTCGATCTCACGAGGAAGGGAAATAGTCCTAAAATCTAAGTTCGCCCTAAACTACAATAATCCTAAATAAATAACTAAGCAAATTAAATCAATCACAATCAAATATGACAATTTAAAGTACCAAAAGAGTAAACAAAATAGGAAACTCACAACTAACCCAAAATTAACCTAGAAATTACCAAATAAGGGAAAGCGGATTTTAATTTGAAATTAATGGAAACCTAACCAATTATGCAAATACTAAATTAACGAGTCTAGATGGTTCTAGGTTGAATTACTCTATCTCGGGTTATAATTCTTAACCCTAATTGATATTCCCTAATTCAAATTATAGAATTTGGAATCTCTCCATCCACAATTGGTTCAAAACCCAAATTAGTTCTAAAATTGTCTATTAACCTACAGGAAATCTATGCTGCGATCTCTTGTTACACGACTCTGCAGGTTTGATCCAATTCTTTACTTATCGATTCACCTAGCTCTCGTTTGCCTAATTCGATGATTTTTACGTAGCTCACTCTCTAAGTTTGTTGCCGAATTATTAAAAACAAAATTGAAATTCACAATCAAATAAAGAAAAATACATTCAATTGAATTTCATTAATCTCAAGAATCAATATCCATGGGTGAGTGTAAGCTTAACTCATTATTCAACACATCCTGTCTCAACATCTATTTCAATTCTACACATAAATAAAACTAAAATAAATGGAAACCACCTGTTCTGAGAAGTGCTTCACGTCTAGCCCGTCTTTGTGTCTCTCTTCCTTTGTCTCTCTCTTCCTTTGTCTCCTTCCTCGATCTCTTGATCTCTCTTTAGGTTTTCTGTCAGAATTGATGGAATCTCACATTTTGCAAGACTATCTAGGATCTCCAAAAACTCTGGTGGCTGCCATGTAATGTGCTATTTATTCTATAGAAGCCCTAGGTCAAACTCTAGGTCGAAATAGTCTAAAAAATCACTCAAAAATTAAGTTTTCGTGTTAGCCAGACACAGGGCATGATTGTTGCCCTGTGTGTCATGATTATGGCCAACGCTTTAACCTTTTTGTCATGATCGTGGCCTGACTTAATGCTTTCTCTCATGATCATTGCCCTAAGTGTACGATCGTGGTCTAGCTGCTACTGGATCTTCCTTTTCTGTCATAATCGTGGATAATATGCACGATCTTTGTTGATGTCCTTTAGCCTAAAACTCTTCAAATATTCACCGCTCTTCCCTGTTTGCCTTAGATCACTAGAACACATATGAAGGTACTCCAAAAATATAACAATTAACCTCAAATATTCAAACTAACCCATAAAAATACTTAAAAGCACAAACTATCATAATTAACCCTAAATGTACAATCAACACTCAAATTCACACTGATTACGTAACAAATCACACCCTAAAACATCATACGAAGCAAATCAACATCCCCACACTTGAATGTTTGCTTGTCCTCAAGCAAACAAAACAACAAACACATCATAACACAAAACATGCAATGAAATAATGAGGCAAACTCTAATGTTTATGAAATAAATTTAATCTTGGACACAATCATTTAATTTATGTTAAATCATTAGCATGTGCAAAAATGAGTCTAGGGGCTTTGAACTAAATATACAACTAAATCAAGGCCTAAGTGTTAACTTATTTACCCTTTTCAATTATGCACTCACACTAGTAATTTTTTGGTCCCTCATACTTTTGTAATTGTTCCTAAGTATATTCCATGAAAATTCAAGCTGATCACAAGTTTGGCAGGTTTTTATTTAAACACAATTTTCTTTTTTTATTATTATCATTATTATTTAAACATTGATTTAGTCTTTTTCTCAGAGGTAAAAATTTGTGATGAATATCAATCTGGTTACTCAACTAAGTCATTTATTAAATAGCTTTGTTGAAACATCATTGTAGTCTTTTCACGCGAAGGCACACATTTGTGATGTGTGTCCATCTGATTACTCAACTATTATCATATTTTCAATTAGCTACTAGCTCTATTCGTAACCCGAAGGTCAACAGAGTAGCAATTTATTTAACCAATATATTTTGAATTTATTTCCTAGGTTGTTGCTCTTAGCTATTTGTTTCTATGAAAAATATTAATTAAGTTACTTTAGCTAAACGACCTTAAATTATGAATGAATGTTACAATCTAGAGGGTGCTAAACTTACCCTAAGCCCTAATTAGGCTATATATTTATCCTAAGGCCCCCTAATTCGCTAGTTTGGTAGGCTAATGATTATTCATAACCTAATAAACTATGTCCAAAATTAAATGAATTTGAATCAATTTAAACCGTTGACACATTCACAAACTTCGCACAATGCAATCTAACACTATAATACCATATGCAAAAACTCAGAATCCCTCCCTACACTTGAACAACACATTGTCCTCAATGTGACAAGGAAACATCCACAAGAACATAAAACAAAAGAAAGGATAAGAATTTTGAAGTAAATAGAAAATAATAATAAACATAAAAATTTAAACAGAACTAAAGGCTAATTTGGGAAGGAAAAATTAAGACAATTGGGTTAGGCACAAATCTTATGGTGATAGTGGTGGTGATGATGATAGTGTTGAGCCTGAATTTGCTTAACATCAAGAGTGTTTCCCTATCTTATAAGTGATTCAAGAGAGCAAATGATTTAACAATCCAAACCATTCCGAATCATTCAAAACTTATTTAAGAATTTAAAACAAACTTAACTACACAACAATTTAAATCTACCTACTAAACGTGCTAATTTATGATCATTAGCTTGATCTTTACCCTTTAAAACTCAGTTAGGGTCAATTATAAGTAGCTTGCTTCCACCTTCTTCACTTAACCTTAGTTTTGTAGCTTGTAAGTAAGCTATAAGTTGTAGAAAAATCAAAAGGACAATGTGGACAACATTATGGAAATCAAGTAAGCTTAATAAGGTCCTTTTTCGAATAAAATGCCAACATAAGAAGCAGTAATAAAACTCCCTGAATCTTCCATCGAATCCAATAGTTTGTCTTGCAGGAAGGTGAGTTGCTCTCGTTCTTCCTTAATCACCTTTGTCTCTTCAACTTCTTCTGCTTCACGAACAGAGACTTTCATTGCTTCTTCCAACTCGATGGTTATTGATTCAAACATATCAATTATCCTAAATGAGCTACTATCCTTCAGATTCTGAAATGCATCATTCATGTTGAATATCTCTTCATCATCATCAATCCAAAGGATAGGGTTCTTAGCATGAACATCTACCCAAGATTTTTTGATTTTCATATATGGCATATCTAGGACTGGTAGATAATAGGGAAGGTTGGTATTCATTTCCTTATACACTTTCATCGTCTCATGGTCACTAATGAGTTAGGGTTTGGCATGGTCTTCCTCTGGTTCTTCTAGCTCTGCCCTATTCCTAAGTGTGATAACCTCATATTGCTCCCATTGATGTAATTTCATATTTCTCAAAAATTCTTCCACACCTGTTACAAAATTCACAGGAAAGCTTTCTTACTTGAATCTCTAGGTTATGAGTAGAAGTTGCATGATTTTCCATTACTAGATCAATTTGCTCTTCTAGTGTCTTCTGGTTCTATTCCATATCAGTAAGCTTATCCTTGTTTTTATCTAGCTTGGACTCCTATAAACTAAATTCACTGTATTGAACTTCATCTAGGTCTTGATGTCCTAAAGGAGTCCCTACCTTATTGGACCAATAGAATTTGAGTTAGTTTTGTCACCCAGAAGTATACGAGTTCCAATAAGGATCATTATTTCCCTAACCATACTATGACTTCCTGTAATTTTCAAAATTTCCTTGTCTTTTTAATATCTATCTTCCATGATCGTTCTTTTTATTGCTTTTTAGAATCTAGCACTTTAGCTGTCTCATTTGTCATTCTAAGATGCTCTAATGTGTCTCTACTTTATGCTCCAAACTCCTTCTCTAACCTTTTTTATTTCAATAAAAAATAAAAACATAAAATTGCAAAGCTTTAGACTAAATAACTAAATTTTGACTACCTAGCAATGACACCAAAAACTTGTTCTCTCAAGGTTGTAGGTGCTAAGTTTTACTATTTATGACCTTGGTAATTACCACAAGTGCACGGGTCATTCGCGTAGTACCTAAGGTGTAGATCCCACAAGGAAGGGAAATAGTCCTAAAATTTAAGGTCGTCCTAAACTACAATAATTGTAAACAAATAAGTAAGCAGAAATTAACTAAATCATAATCAAATATGAGAATTTGAAGTACCAAAAGAGTAAGAAAAATAGCAAACTCACAACCAACCTAAAATTAACCTAGAAATTGCCAAGGGACAGAGGGGATTTTACTTTGAAATTAATGGAAACCTATCCTACTATGCAAATATTGAATTAATAGGTCTAAATAGTCGTAGGATGAATTACTCTCTCTCAAGTTATAATTCTTAACTCTAATTATATTCCCTAATTCAAATTATAGGAATTGCGATCTATCTATCCATAATTGGTCCAAAACCTAAATTAGATCTAAAATTGTCTATTAACCTATAAGGAATCTATGCTCGATCACTCATTACACGACTTTGCCGGTTTGATCCAATTTTCTACCTATCAATTCTTCTAACTCTCATTAACCTAAATCGATGATTTTTACACATCTCACCCTCTCAGTTTATTGCTAGATTATTAAGAACAAAATTGAAATCACAATGAAATCATTAAAAACACAATCAATTGAAATTCATTAATCTCAAGAATCAATATCTAAAGGTGAGTGTAAACTTAACTTAACATTTAACACAATCAATCTCAACACCTATTTCAATTCTATACATAAGTAAAACTAAAATAAATGGAAATATTGTCAGGAACAGAATTTGGGGACGATGATGGTTGGAAACCACCTATTCCGAGAATTAGTTCACATTTAGCTCATTTCCATGTTTCTCTTCCTTTGTCTCTTTCCTCAATCTCTTGATCTCTCTCTTGGTTTTCTCTCAAAATTGTCAGAATCTCACTTTTTGTATGACTCTCCAGGCTCTACAAAAACTTTGTTGGCTTCCATGTAATGTTCTATTTATTCTATGGAAGCCCTAGGTCAAACTTGGGGTCGAAATGGTCTGAAAAATCACTAAAAAATCAAGCTTTCATATATGCCCAATATAGGGAACTATCGTGGCCTTGTGTGTCATGATCATGGTTGGCATTTTAACCTTTTTGTCCTAATAGTGACCTAACTTGATGCTTTCTCTCACGATTATAGCCTGGCTGCCGTTGGCTCTTCCTTTTCTGTCACGATCGTGGCCAATGAGCACAATCGTGGCCGATATCCTTTGTCCAAAAACTCTTCAAATCTTCACGGTTGTTTCTTTTTTGCCTTGCAACACTAGCACACACATCAAGGTACCTCAAAAATATAAAAATTAAGCTTAAAGATTCAAACTAACCCACAAAATCACTTAAGCACACAAAATAACATAATTATACGATAACTGCACAATTAACACTCAAATTCAAACTAATTACATAACGAATCACACCTTAAAACATCATGCAAACACAACTATCAACATCCCCATGCTTAAAAGTTTGTTTGTCCTTAAGAAAACAAAACAATAAACATATCACAACACAAAACATGCAATGCAATAATGAGGCAACGACTCTAATCTTTATAAAATAAATTTAATCTTTGACACAATCATTCAATTTATGTCAAATCATTAGCATGCTGAAAAATGTTCCTAGGGGCTTTGAACTAAATATACAACTAAACAAGACTTAAGTGTTAACTTATTTTCCCTTTTCAATTGTACACACACATTAATAATTTTTTGGTCCCTTAGACTTTGTAATTGTTCCTAAGTATATTCCATGAAAATTCAAGCTCATCACAAGTCAGATAGGTTTTTATTTAAACACACTTTTCTTTTATTATTATTATTATATAAACTTAGATTTAGTCTTTTACCTAGAGGCAAACATTTGTGATGAATCTTGATCCAATTACTCAACTAAGTCATTTATTAAACAGCTTGGTTGAAATATAATTATATCCTTTTTACGTGAAGGCACACATTTGTGATGTTTGTCGATCCAATTGCTTAGCTATTATCACATTTTCAACTACCTACTAGCTCTATCCATAATTCGAAGGTCAACGGAATAGTAATTTATTTAACTAACGTTATTTTTGAATTTATTGCCTACCTTGTTGCTCTTAGCTATTTGAATTGAGCTCTGTCCATAATTGCTCTATCCCTTCCTTGATTTGTTTAATTTCTTATAAATTCCCTACTGCCCTCATTACATATAACTCTTGCTGTTACATAATAAGGAATCAAAATAAACGTCGAGTTGCCTCAATTGACTTGATCATGGGGCTCATTCGGAAGGTCTTCTTTAATTACTTGACTTCCTCCTTCATCTTCTTCTTCCTTTACATTCTCAAGTTCCTCCTCTTAGGATTTACTAAAAGCAATGATCTATTCTTTCAGATTAGATTAGGCATTGCTTAGAAGGGTTCCTGCACTTTAAGTGGAGATTGCCTCTGCTAATTGGCCAACTTGCACTTCCAAATTGTGTATTGATGGGGCATGGTTCTCTGTTACTTGTTAAAATTTACTTTTGAAACCCCTATGTGCATCCTCCATACCTCCAATCTTATCCACAATCTTGTCAAACTTTGATTTCATCGAGCTTGCTTTATCTTGCTGCAGGCCTGATTATCCTTATGGCCTAAACTGTACTACCGCATTGTTAGACTAGGAGAAGTTAGGGTGGTTCTTTTACCCAGGGTTCTAAGTGTTGGAGTAGAAATTATTTACCCCTCCTTGTCCATATTGAGTCCCCTATAGTGTACTCACTCCTGATTGTCTTCCTTCATCAAATAGCAATCCACGGTATTATGGTCCATCTATCCACAGAGCTCGTAGTTAAGATATATAACCTTCATCGGAGCTGATGACAATTCCTTCATACTATGGAGCTGTCTTGTTAAGTTATCGATCTTCACTTACATCTAAGTCATTTGATCAACTGCAACGATTCCCTTTCTCTCTGAAAGTAGTAGGTCGGTTGCCCCATTAGTTTGTCTATAAATAATTGTTGCCTTCCATCTCCTTAATCAGCTCCTTTACTTCATCCACTATCTTCCATAACAGAGATCCTCCTGAAGCTATGTCAATCTTGCCTCTCATCAGTGGGTTTACTCCACTGTAAAATGTTTACAAAAGGAATTCCTTAGGTAGGTTATGGTGTTGGCACATCCTTTGCAAATCTTATATCTCTCTAACGCTTCGTAAATTGATTCCCTATCACCTTGCTGGAAGTTAGTGATTTCCTTAATAATTCGTGGTCTTTGTCAATGAGAAATAATTGTCTAAAAGGGCACACAGTAACTGGTCCCATATTGTAATGTTAGCTTAGCTAAGTGAATGGTACTAAGCCTCACTATGTCTCTAAAGGTAAAGGAAAATAGCCTAATTCGGACAGTATCTTCTGGCATCTAATGATACCGGAAAGTATTATAGATCTCAAAGAAATTAACTATGTGTGCATTCGAGTCCTCTTAGAATTAGACATTCTGCTAAAGCATGCTGAGAACTGATAGTTTAATCTTGAATGAAGCCAGTTGAATAGCCAGCCTAGCCACTCCTTGGTTTGCCATATTGGACACTGATCTCATAAGTCTATGAGGGTCCTCCGTTGTCAGCCTTGCTTCACTCCGTGGTTCATGATTTGTTAAAACTCCTCGGCCATTGTTTATTTTCCAATCTCTTCTTCTTCTTCTCATCGAGCTTTCCTAAAGGTCCAACCTAGTCGATTGATATCTAAGTCTAACATTTCTATTGCAAGACTCGAACAAATAGTAACTCATATATTCATGCAAAAGTACAATTTTTAAAATAAAAATAAAAAATGAAAGCAAAAATTAAAATTAATCTAAACTAACTTCTTCAATTATAGAACTAAATTACTGCCTCCTCGACAACGATGCCAAAAAGTTGATTGTAAGTTTATATATGATAAGTTTTAATAATTTAACCTTTTTAATACCATAAGTGGACGGTCATTCGCGTAGTACCTAAGATATCAATCTCATGAGGAGGATTAATCTAAATTGAAAATCTGAGGCTGAACTTAATCACAATAATGCAAAATAAAAAAACTAAGGCAGAAAATTAATCAATTAATTAATCAATCTTAAGAATGAAATTGAAAAATATAAACAAGATAGTAATTTATGCAACCCAATAAAGAATCAACCAAGGAAATACCAATTAAGAAAAATGGGGTTTTAGTCCGACCTTAATGGAAATCTAATTGATTATGAAATTATTGAATTACCAGGTATAGTGATCCTAGGTTTGAGTACTCTCTCTCGGGTTATAATCTTTAACCCTAATTAATAATGCCTAATTAGATTATAGAATTGCAATCTCTTGTCAATCAATTTTATGGAATTGCAATCTCTCATTACACAATTAAATTATGGAACTGTAATCTCTCAATTTACAATTTACAGAATACGAAAATTATTTGTAAAATTGTCCAATAGACTACCGAAAACCTTTGTATGATCTCTCGTTACATAATTTTATCAGTTTAATTCAATTCTTAATCTATCAAACTAGCTAACGCTCTTTAGCCCAGTTTTATGATCTTCACCCTCTCATTTTGTTACCAACTTATTGAGAATATAAATTTATTCACAAAAAATCCAATAAAAACACAATAAATCAAATTTCATTAATTTCAAAGACAAATTCCCGAAGGTGAGTTTAGATAAAATCAAAAATCAACAAACCTATTCTAAAAAACTATCTCAATTTTATACATCAATAAAACTAAAATAAATTGGAAAATACGATTGGAACGGAATAGTAGAGGCAGTAATGGCGGGAAACCTCCCATTCTAAAAAGTACTTTTTATGACTTCTTCTCTGTGTTTCTTTTCTTTCGATCCTTTCTCAATCTCTCGGTAAAGCTCTCTCTAGGTCTTGGGATTGTTGCTAATGAAAAAAGCTATTCTCTTCTATTCTTTATGTTCCTTAAATACCTTGGCAGCCCTAGGTTTGATTTGGGGATGAAACGGTCTGAAAAATCCCTTACATTTTGACTTTTTCTCTTGTTTGTGTGTTTGCCTAATGTAGGCCATGATCGTAGCTCATCTAACTTCTCTATCACAATTGTGGCCTAAATGCCACAATTGTGCCTTATGACAGAGTCTTTTTATTATGATTGTGTCCTTAGGGCATGATTATGGTTTGGATCATGTCTCTGTAACGATCATGGCACTACCTCAAAAATATAACATTTAAGCTCAAAGACTTATCTTAACCCATAAAAGACAATTAAACACATAAATTAACAAATTCCTAACCTAAATACACACTAAACATTCAATTTAAGAATTAATAAATAACAAATTAAACCCTAAAACATGATGCAAATGACACCTATCACTTATCAATGGGGATATACATAAACGAAACCACAAGGATGTAGATCCTAAATGCAAGTGTTAAATATTTGCATTTTTATCAAACATTAATTAATTTATACAACATAACAATGTATTTACTTTATCTACAACCTCGAAGGAGAAGTCAAAGAATACTACACCTTAGCAAAAAATCAATAAAGAAGAATGAAGTTATTACTAGGCATGTGCATCCAACCTAAGAAAGTCAAACTGCATCTTCAAAGAGAAAGGAGAAAATGTAAACTTAACATTTAATTGTTAGTGAATTAAAAATTTCGTGATATTTATGTACTAAACAACAATAGATAGTCAAGATCTTTTTGGCGTTGACATATTATTAAACAATGAATGCAATGACTTTCAATTTTTGTTTGACTTGCATTTCTTTTAGGTTTTCTCCTTTTCCTTGAAGTTCATGAGTGGGTTACCAAGGGTGATGAAAGCTTGGTTCGAATTGTCACATTCTCTACAATGTTAAAAGTTTTAAGGGAAAGCCTAAAGTCTGTGGTCCGAAACAGATGATAAGCTTTTTATAGTAAAGTGTTGGTCTAGTTTATTTTCATCATTTAGTCTTGAATTGAGAGAAGATCATAAAGTAGCCATGTTATGTAGTATATCATAAACCAATTAGTGTGAATTGCATTTCTTTTATGTTTTTTCCTTCTCATTGAATTTCATGAATGGTAGAACATACACATTGTTAGTAAAAAGAATTAGAATTATAGATCTGTTAAATATCTTTGTCTCCTCATCAATAATTTGATGACTTATAAAACAACTTAGAAAATGTGCTAATGATTGGAGCTAAAGCACGAATGACATTTTTCAGAGTAGTCAATTATTGCCTATTTTAACTCCTTTTGACTGCTAACTAATACTCCATCTCCATCTCCATCAATTATAGATCTTATTTTGTTACTAATCTTCCTTACCATACGTTGAAACATCAAACATCTTTTAATTAGTACATCAAACTGTTTAGGCTAGTACATAAAACATCAAACATTTTTAGGATAGAACATCAAATTAGGAATACAATAGATGATGAAACAACCAACAATTGCACTTTCCAACATCAAATTAGGCGAATTACATTTACTTGTTCTAGTACATCAAACCATTTCTAGGTAAGGCTTTAAAGATACAACTATTGCCTATACTGCCTTCATTATTTAGGTTAACAAACATAACCAAAACTACTATTAAGCACAAGCTTAAACAAGCAATATATTTCTAGCACTTTGCTAAATGTGTTTCATTACTACTCCTCATAAACTCATTCTTCAAATTTAAATTTTATGCAATCCTTATAACTTGCAAAATATTTACTACATTCTCTTTTAACTCTGCCACTTCAGACTTTAATAGATTAATTTTACGATATAGCACCTTGTCTTTATTTTTCAACTTTAAAATAATTTGCCTTGCTCTTGGACAAAATCTTTGATCATGCCATTCATGAAATCCACAAACATTTTCACTCTATCTTAAAAAAAAATAAACAATTTTTACTGAAATATATGAACATATTTAGCTAAAAAAAATGCAAAAAAATTACTAGAAAGAGTCAATAACCATAAAACCTTCTTCTTGGATTTTCATTAGCCCATGAACTTTATCTAGGTGCTTTTAAGTTACAGTAACAATATTTAGCCTCTTTGTCATCGTCCCATTCAACTAGGTAAGTTAAAGAAGTCAACTTGTATGATCTCAAATCAAGCTTAAAATGCGTCCCTCTACTATCAAAGATGAAATTTTAAAAAATTTCAACTTAACAGAAAATTACAGCCAAGAAAACAACAAACTGAATCCTCTAAACAAACTCATTACCTTGAAGAACTGCTACTTAAGTTCATTTTCAAGTATTATAACACAATGTTGTAATGTTGATTGTGCATCCAATAATAGCTAAATGATGTCTATAAAAATGAATTTGTTTGCTTATAAGAATTTGCATCATTTCCATGAATGTCATATGTTTTCTTAAACCCAGCAGATAAAGATAAACAAAAGAATAATAACCACCAATGAAGCTAAACCAAGTGACAAAAATCCTATCCCACGTACAATGTCAAGTAGATGGCAAAGAGAAAGCTTGATCATAGCCAACATAAAAATGTATAATAGAATTGCACATGAAAACGATTATAATCTACTTGCTATTCAACCCTGTAATCAGACCCATTTAAAGAAGATAAAGTAATTTACCTAAAGGTAACATTAGTAATGCAACTTTCCATAAAAAGTGAAAAGGAAAAAGGAATAAAGTGAAGATTCAAACATTATAGATTGTATACAAAAATTATAAGTGAGCATAAGTCATTACTCACTTGGGTCTTCACTTAGAGCACATGTATGATTCAAATCTCTAAAAACTGACCCACCCATTCACCTCCAATGCCAAAACAGAGAGCTCACACTACGTAGAATGCATAAGCAAGATTGGAGTGAAGGCATATATGTGAAGTGATTATTGATTGAAACAGTTTACGTATGCTAAGTTTTAATATTTATAACCTCGATATTTCTACAAGCACACGGGTCGTTCACGTAGTACCTAAAGTATCATTCCCACAGGGAGGGTAATTTAATCGAAAAATCTAAGGTCAGAGACTATTAAACAAATATTTAATAGACAATGAATTTTAACATGAACACTAACTAAAATAAATAAACCAAGTAAACTATTAAAAATTTAACTATGAACACTTAAATAAAAACAATCACGAGAATAATTAACAATTTTAAATTGAAATTGAATAAAAATTAATGGAAATTGATGGGTTTGTCCAACAATGACCGCACACCCTCACTTTCAACCTAATGAGTTTATCGAAAGAGAGAAAGGGAAAATTATCTATCTTTAATGATGACTTAGTCAATTACAATTTATTGAATTAACGGTTCTAGATGATCTTCGGGTCAATTACTCTCTCTTAAGTTGTAATCAAACCTTAAAGCATAAGCCCTAATCAGATTATGGGAGTTTTAATCCCTCAATTAAAAACCTTTCTTAAACCTGATCAGGTCTTAAGTTCTCTAATAAATAATTGGAAACCTAAATGTGGTCTTTCTACACAAGATTTACCAACTTGATCTAATTCTGAATCTATTAATTTACCTAACTCTCGTTAGCCCAAATTAATCATTTTTTTTAATTCACCCTTTTAGTTTAATATTGAGATATGAAGTGCAGAATTAGATCATAATTAATTCAATAAACATATAAAATAATTATATTTCATTAAATCAAAAATAATAATCCAAAGGTGAGTATAGAACATCAATCACAATACAATTCTATCATCAACCTATATACCCTAATTCTATAATAAAATAAAACTGGAATACATAGGAAACAAAGCTCTCGTGAATGATGGGAGGTTGTTACTTCAGAAAGCTTCTTATTCCTAGAAGCATCTCGTGTCTGCGTCGCCCTCCTCTTCTCTCTTCCTTCATCTCTTTCTCGATCTATCTTTTAGGCTTTCGTTTTTGGTGGTTGATCAAAACCTCTTCTTCTATTCTTTGATGTTCTATTTATATCTTTGAAGCCCTAGGGTTGATTTGGGGTTTAAACAGTTCAAAAAGACCCTCAAAACTTAACTTTTTGAGTTATTTTCGTGTCTGCCCAGTATAGGCTATGATCGTAGCCCTGCCTATCATTATCGTGGCCAGCACCTAACCCTATTTGTCAGGATCGTGACCAAAATCTCATGAAGTTAGCCTGGTTCTAGTCTCTCCATCACGATCATGACCAAATTGTCACGATCGGGGCCTAGCTCTTACTAGGTCGCCTATTTTTGTCCCGATTGTGACTTGTTGTGCCATAATTATGGGTTGTGTTTTTGGCCAGAAACTCTTAAAAACTTCTCTATTCTTTGTTGTTTACAGTGAAACACTAACAAACACATCAACGTACCTCAAAAACATAACATGTAAGCCCAAAGACTCATACTAACCGATAAAAACAGTTAAACATATAAACTAACACAATTAAAAACTAAATACACACTAAACATTCAAACTAACACTAAATACATAATAAATTGAACCCCAAAACATAATGAAAATCACAATTATCAACATCCCCACACTTAAATGTTTGCTTTTCCTTAAGCAAACAAAACAACAAACACACAACACATTGCAATAGCGAGGCAATGACTTCAACTTCATGAAATAAATTTAATCTTAAACACAATAATTTGAGTTGATACAAATCATTAGCATGCAAAATCTGTGTCTAGGGCCTTGAACTAACTATACGAGTTAATCAAAATCTAAGTGTTAATATATTTACCCTTTTCTATTGTTCTTTTTTCCTTCTTACTTTGTAACTATTCCTAGGTATATTTCATGAAGATTCAAGCCTATTACAAGTTCGGCAGGTTTATTAAGAAAACAACCCTTTTTCAATTTTTGTATTGAACAAATAGTGGTAATGAATGTCGATTTGGTTACTCAACTAAATCATGTTTACTAAAAAACTTGGTTGACATGTCATTATAGTTTTTTGACATGGATGCAAACATTTGTAATATGTGTCAATTTGGTTACTCGACTATTATCACGTTTTCAACTAGCTACTAGCTCTATTCATAACCCAAAGGCCAGCAAAATAGTGATTTATTTAGCAAAACAAACTTTTCTTACCTACTTTGTTGCTTTCAGCTACTCATTTCCATGAAAATTATTAGTTAAGCTACTAGAGCTAAAAGGCCTCAAATTATGAATGAATGTGACAATCTAGAGGGTGCTAAACTTTCAATAAATCTTAATTAAGTTGTATATTTTATCCGAAGAACCCCAATTCACTAACTTTTCATGCTAATGATTATTCACAACCTAATAGAATATGTTCAAAATTAAATGAATCTTATTCCATCTAAGCCATAGACTCATTAAAAAAATTCAAAAATTGCAAATCTTGACACTTGAATGACATATTGTCCTCAATGTGAGATGGAAACAACAAACACAAAAATGACAAGAAGAAATAGAAAATTAATGTAAATAGAAAATAAAAATTAAAAATAAAAGAATTAAAGGCTAATTTGAAAAAGAAAAATTAGATTAGACATAAATCTCAAGCAGATGGAGGTGGTGATGTGATGGTGGGGGCAATTTAATAGCCTAAACCTCGAAAGGCCAATGGATCCATCAAATATCCTTACTCTAGCGTTGTTATGTTCACGCCATTTGCCTCATGGTTCTAGTGTTCTCCGCAATTGCATTCAGAATTTTCTTCCTCTTCTTATTCCTCTGATTCTTCACTAGTGGATTCCTCTTATGTCTACCTATGTGGTGCTAAGCTCGAGCTTGCCTAACTAGTCTTAATCCTAACATGTTCCTTCGTACTAATTTCCCTTAGTTCCATCTTATGGGAATAAAGGATTTCAGCCCTCTGTAAGTGGTGATAATGTAGGAAGTTAGAGGGTGGACCGTTAACCTACTAGGGTCCACGCCATAGTACTCAGCTATAACAGACACTATGTAATCCATTCCTAAACTGTTGCTTCTCTTATGCTAAATCGCAACAATGGCATTCAGCACATGTGTGGATGTACACACCAGAATGTTGTGGTCCATGCACCACAAAATAGTTTCTTTTCGGAACACGTTTGTTTCTGTCTTGTCAAAAACCAGATAATACATGAATTTGTGTAGCAACAAGTGTTTGTGGGACCTAATTATGTTGTTATGAGTGTTCTTAGCATGAAATCACTCAATTCCAGTGAGTTCATTCCAATACTGAGAAGCATGAAAATCCTCATGCTAGTCGGTAATGGTGGATTCGGGGAATCCACACATATCGCACAAGATTTCTACATTTAGTTCATACTCTCTTCCTCTTAGTCTAATGCACAATTCCTTAGGGTTCCTAGGGTCATAAGTTAGTGAATTAAAGAATTCCAATAAGAAATTAGAACAATATAAAAAGTGCCCATTGAATTCTTTTCACTAAGTTTTCTACTCTCTTATGCAGCTCTAGCGTTTCAAGTATCTCATAATCAAAGTATCTAGGAACAACAATTTGTTTAAAATTTAGGGATCTTAAATGAATACCTTCCTCCTCAGTGTAGATTGGGAAAGGGGTTCCAAAATTCATTGTTTGGTTTCTTCTCCCACATCCCCCAACTCGATTTCTTCGGCTTGCTCCCTTCGGGCGAATTACTTAATGCGCAGCATAATTTTTGAGGGTTGAGTAGAATTTGGAAGAAAATGGAAAGGTTGAAATTTTTAAAAAGATGCGAGGAATTTGTAGGGTTGAATCTAAATAGATAAAGTGGAAATGAAAGTGAAAGTAAAAGTGAAGTTAGAACAAAATTTATAGGTGGTTAAAAGGGTAAAATGGTAAAAATTTCAATAAAAATTTCATGCTCCCTTTGTTTTGCAAAGTAATAGGCCACGATTATGGCTAGTGGTGACTTTCCACCACTTTTGATTTTTCCTTCCTTTTTTCTTTTCCCAATCTTTTCAACTTCACTGCTTAATTCTTTATAGCCCTATTCACCTCTCTTTTCATGCTTGATCAATAATCCACATTATTTTGAAATCCTATTTCTCCTCAATTTTATTCGAAAACAAAAAATAATCCTAACTATAGAATTCAAATGTTCTAAGAAAAATAGTCAAAAAAAGTGATTTTCCATAGGTTGCCTCCCATGTAGTGCTTCTTTTAATGTTGGTAGCTCGATGCTCTATCCTTGGAAACTCATCCAGGATTAGTTATAAGTGTCTTGCTTCAAGCTTTGTCGTTCAACATTAGTTTTATAACCTGTAAGTAAGCTACCAATTGCAAACTGGGTAGAACAACAATATTAGTAAAGTTAAGAAATCCAATTAATTTCATTAATGTATTTTTTGTTAACAAATTCTCAATAAAATAGTGAATAACAAAACTCCCTAAATCTTTCATTAAAGCAAACAGTTTGTCAACTACGAAGATGAGTTACTCTCTTTCTTCCTTAGTCACCTTCATCTCCTCTTCTTCTTTTACTTCCTAGACAGAGACTTCCATCACTTCTTCAAACTTGATGATTATGTTCATCTGTTCTTTGTCTTTTTATTCTTCAGAAGATTTAAACACATCAATTATCCTAAATGAGCTACTAGCCTTTGGATTCTTAAATACATCATTCATGTTAAATGTCTCCTGATCATCATTAATCCAAAAGATATGGTTCTCTTTATAAACATCTTCCCAATATTTTTCGATGTTCATCTATGGTATATCCAGCACGGGTGAATAAAGGGGAGGGTTAACATTCTTTTCTTCTTAAACTTTCGTCATCTCTTATTCTCCATTAATTTGGGGTTCGACGTGGTCTTCCACTGATTCTTCAAGCTCTACCCCTTTCTAAGTGTGATAGCTTGGTATGGCTCTGTTGAATTTACTTTTATATTGCATAGACAATTTTCCACCCTTTACTTACAAAATTCCCTAGAAAGCTGGCCTATTCGAACCTTTAGATTGCGAATAGAAAATGCATGATCTTCTGTTATTCAAACTTCTTTTCCAATCTCTTTTGTTTCTATTCCATATCCGTGAGCTTATCCATGATTTTGTCTAGCTTGGAATCCCATTTACTAGATTCATCATATTAAAATTCAATAAGGTCTTGATGTCTTAAATGAGTCCCTACATTGTTGGACCAATAGAATTTGGGGTGGTTCAGCCAGCCCGAAGTGTACATATTTAAATAAGGGTTGTTATTTCCCTAACCATACTATAACTCATTGTATTCTCAAGATGTCCTTGCTCCCTATAATATCTATCTTCTATGATTGTTTTTTTTATATCTCATCTTAGCATTCAACTCTTTAAATGTCTCATTCTCACTCTAAGATGTCTTGATGTGTCCCTACTTTACGCCCCAAATTCCTTTTCTATTTTTTTACTAAAAACAAATGATAGTGAAAAACTTAGAATAAAGAACTAAACTAATTGCATCCTCGACAACGATGCCAAAAACTTGATCAAAGCAGTTTATGTATGCTAAGTTTTAATATTTATGAACTCGATATTTCCACAAATGCACAGGTCTTCACATAGTACTTAAGGTATCTTTACCAAGAGGAGGGTAATTTAATCCTAAAATCGAAGGTCAGTTACTATTAAACAAATGTTTAACAGACAATGGATTTTAACACGAAGACTAATGAAATCAAATAAACCAAATCAACTAACAAAACAAAAATTGGCAGTTAATACTTAAATAGAAATAATCACAACAAGGATTAACAATTTTAAATTGAAATTGAATAACAATTATTAGAAATTGATAAGTTTTTTGAACAATGATTGCACACCCTCAAATTCAACCTAATGAGTTTACCAAAAGAGAGAAAGGGAAAATTATCTATCCTT
>JAOSBN010128364.1:0-10000 GCA_027563595.1 Erythroxylum suave
AGGCACATTTTCTACTTCATTCATTCCTCATTCTCATCTCCTTTTCAGATCAACATCATCCACAAGGGAATTTAACCTATGATTAATCATGAACACCAATAACCGAACATACATATATTTACATATTCTTCGTCAACTTACTACACAATTTCAATTCCTTTTCTTTTAGCCATCGAAAGCACCAAAGAATGTATATGAACCTCTCCAATTTTCTCATTTATTAATTCTAATCTTCTAAGAAAAGTTTGGGGTCCAACAAAATCAGCACCTTGGTGCAGTTTTGGTGCCTAAAACAGTCCCTTGGCATGGTGGGCAGGCACCTTCGGGGGAAAAATAGCTCGTTGCACACCTTCGGTGGGAAAATCAGCACCTTGGTGCAGTTTCGGTGGCCAAAACCGTCCATTGACGCGGTGGGCAAGCACCTTCGAGGGAGAAAGTAGCCCTTTGGTCACTTTCGGCGGGAAAATCAACCATTTGGTGCAGTTTTAGTGGCTGAAACAGTCCCTTGGCATGGTGGGCAGGCACCTTCGGGGAAAAAAATAGTCCGTTGGGCACCTTCGGTGGGAAAATAAGCTCTTTGGTGCAATTTTGGTGGCCGAAACAGTCCATTGGCATGGTGGGCAGGCACCTTCGGGGGAAAAAATAGCCCGTTGGGCATCTTCGGTGGAAAAATCAGCACTTTGGAGCAGTTTCGGTGGTCGAATAGTCCCCTGGCACGACGGGCAGGCACCCTCCGGGGAAAAATAGCCCGTTGGGCAACTTCGGTAGGACAATCAGCACCTTGGTGTAGTTTTGGTGGCTTAACAATCCCTTGGCACAGTGGCAGGTACCTTCGGCGAAAAAAATAGCCCGTTGGGCACCTTTGTTGGGAAAATTAGCACCTTGGTGCAAATTTGCTGGCCGAAACAGTCCCTTGTTATAGTGGGCAGGCTGCTTTGGGGGAAAAAATAGCCCGTTGGGCACCTTGGGTGGGAAAATTAGCACCTTGGTGTGTTTCGGTGGCCAAAATCGACCCTTGGCATGGTGGGTAGGCCCCTTCGGGGGAAAAAATAGCCCATTGGGCTCCTTCAGTGGGAAAATTAGAACTTTGGTGTAGTTTCAGTGGCCGAAACAGTACCTTGGCACGGTGCATAGGCACCTTTGGGGGAAAAATAGCCCGTTGGGCACTTTCAGTGGGAAAATCAGCACCTTGGTGCAGTTTCGGTTGCCGAAACAGTACCTTGGCATGGTGGGTAGGCACCTTCGGGGGAAAAATAGCCCGTTTGGCACCTTCGGTGGGAAAATCAGCACCTTGGTGTGTTTCCGTGGCCAAAACCGGTCCTTGGCACTGTGGGCAGGCCCCTTCAGGGGAAAAAATAGCACATTGGGCTCCTTCGGTGGGAAAAATTAGAACTTTGATGTAGTTTCGGTGGCCGAAACAGTACCTTGGCACGGTGCATAGGCACCTTTGGGGGAAAAATAGCCCGTTGGGCACTTTCGGTGGGAAAATCAGCACCTTGGTGCAGTTTCGGTTGCCGAAATAGTACCTTGGCATGGTGGGTAGGCACCTTCTAGGGAAAAATAGCCCGTTCGGCACCTTCGGTGGGAAAATCAGCACCTTGGTGCAGTTTTGGTTCCTAAAACAGTCCCTTGGCATGGTAGGCAGGCACCTTCGGGGGAAAAAATAGCCCGTTGGGCACCTTTGGTGGGATAATCAGCACCTTGGTGTAGTTTTGGTAGCCGAACAGTCCTTTGGCATGGTAGGCAGGTACCTTCGGGGGAAAAAATAACCCGTTGGGCACCTTCGGTGGGAAAAGCAGCACCTTGGGGCAGTTTCGGTGGCCAAAACAGTCCCTTGGTAGAGTGGGCAGGTAGCTTCGGGGGAAAAAAATAGCCTGTTGGGCATCTTCGGTAGGAAAAAAGGCACCCTGGTGCAATTTAGGTGGCGAAAACAGTCCCTTGACACGGTGGGCAGGCACCTTCGAGGGAAAAAATAGCCCATTGGGCCCCTTCGGTGGGAAAGTTAGCACCTTGTTGCAGTTTTGGTGGCGAAAACCAGCCCTGGCACGGTGGGGAGGCATCTTCGGGGAAAAGAATAGCCCATTGGGCACCTTCGGAGGGAAAATCAGCCCCTTGGCGCAGTTTTGGTGGCCGAAACAATCCCTTGGCAAGGTTGGCAGGCACCTTTGGGGAAAAAAATAGCCCGTTATGCACCATCAGTGGGAAAATCAGCTCCTTGGTGAAGTTTCGATGGCCGAAACAGTCCCTTCGCTGGGTGGTCAAGCACCTTCGGTGGAAAAAATAGCCCGTTGGGCACCTTCGGTGGGAAAATCAACACGTTTCTGTAGTTTCGGTGGCCGAAACAGTCCTTTGGTACGGTGAGCAGGCACCTTCAAGCAAAAAAATAGCTCGTTGGGCACCTTCGGTGGGAAAATCAACCATTTGGTGCTGTTTCGGTGGCCGAAACAGTCCCTTTGCACGGTGGGCAGGCACCTTCGTGGAAAAAAATAGCTCGTTGGGCACCTTCGATGGGAAAATCAACATCTTGGGTGCAGTTTCAGTTGCCGAAACAGTCCCGTGGCTCTGTGGGCAGGCACCTTCGGGGGTAAAAATTGTTCGTTGGGCACCTTGGGTGGGAAAATCAGCACCTTGGTACAGTTTCGGTGGCTGAACCAGTCCATTGGCATGGTGGGCAGGCACCTTCGTCGGAAAAAATAGCCCGTTGGGCACCTTCGATGGGAAAATCAACACCTTGTTGCAGTTTCGACGGCCGAACAGTCCCTTGGTAGAGTGGGAAGGCAACTTCGGGGGAAAAAATAGCTCGTTGGGCAGCTTCGGTGGGATAATCAGCACCTTGGTGTAGTTTCTATCGCTGAACAATCTCCAGGCACGATGAGCAGGTATGATCGGGGGAAAAAATCACCCATTTGGCACCTTTGGTGGGAAAATCAGCACTTTAGTACAGTTTCGGTGGCTGAAACAGTCACTTGGCACGGTGCGAAGGTAGCTTCGGGGGAAAAAATAGCCCATTGGGCACCTTGGGTTGGAAAATCAACACCTTGGTGTAGTTTCGGTGGCCAAAACCGGCCCTTGACACAGTGCGCATGCCTTTTCGGGGGAAAAAATAGCCCGTAGGGCAACTTCGGTGGGAAAATCAGCGCCTTGATGCAGTTTCGGTGGCCGAAACAGTACCTTGACACGGTGGGTAGGCACCTTCGGGGGAAAAATAGCCCGTTGGGTACCTTCGGTTGGAAAACCAACACCTTGGTGCACTTTCGATGGCTGAAACAGTCCCTTGGCACGGTAGGCAGGTAGCTTCGGGGGAAAAAATAGCCTGTTGGGCACCTTGGGTTGGAAAATCAGCACTTTGGTGTAGCTTCGGTGGCCAAAACCAGCCCTTGGCACGGTGGGCATGTCCCTTCGAGAAAAAAATAGCCTTTTGGGCACCTTTGGTGGGAAAATAAGCACCTTGGTGCAGTTTCGGTGGCCGAAACAGTACCTTGGCACTATGGGCAGGCACCTTTTGGGGAAAAATAGCCCGTTGGGCACCTTCGGTGGGAAAATTAGCACCTTGTTGTAGTTTCGATTCCTGAAACAGTCCCTTGGCACGATGGGCAGGCAGCTTCGGGGGAAAAAATAGCCCGTTGGGCACCTTCGGTGGGATAATCAGCACCTTGGTGCAGTTTTGGTAGCCGAACAGTTCCTTGGCACGATGGGTAGTTATTTTCAGGGGAAAAAATAGCCCGTTGGCCACCTTCAGTGGGAAAATCAGCAACTTTGGAGTCATTTTGACCTGTTTTCAATTTTTTATGATTTTTCAAAATTTGCGTAATTACAACCTTCGGTGGGAAAATCAGCCATTTGGTGCAGTTTCGGTGGCAAAAATAGTCTCTTGACACGGTGGGCAGTCACCTTCGGGGGGAATAAATAGCCAGTTGGGCACCTTCGGTGGGAAATTCAGCATCTTAGGTGCAATTTCGGCTGCCGAAACCATCCCTTGGCACGGTGGGCAGGCACCTTCAGGGGAAAAAATAGCCAGTTGGGCACCTTCAGTGGGAAAATCAGTAGCTTGGTGCTTTTTCGGTGGCCAAAATAGTCCCTTGGCGTGGTGGGCAGGCAGCTTTGTGGGAAAAAGTAGGCCGTTGGGCACCTTCGGTGGGAAAATCAGCACCTTGGTTCAGTTTCAGTGGCCGAAACATTCCCTTGGCATGGTGGGTAGGCACCTTCGGGGGAAAAAATAGCCCGTTGGGAACCTTAGGTGGGAAGATCAGCACCTTGGTGTAGTTTCGGTGGCCAAAACAGGCCCTTGGCATGGTGGGCAGGCACCTTCGGAGGAAAAAATTGTCCGTTGGGCACCTTGGTGCAGTTTTGGTGGCTGAAACAGTCCCTTGGCACGGCGGGCAGGCACTTTCGAGGGATAAAATAACCCATTGGGCATCTTCGGTGGGAAAATCAGCACATTGGTGAAGTGTCGGTGGCCGAAACAATCCCTTGGCACGGATGATAGGCAACTTTGGTGGGATAAATAGCCCGTTGGGCACCTTCGATGGGAAAGTCAGCACCTTGGTGCACCTTTGGTGGCCGAAAGTGCCTCTTGGCATGGTCGTTAGGCAGCTTCGATGGGAAAATCAGCACCTTGATGCACCTTTGGTTGTCGAAATAGCACATCGGCAGGGTCGCTAGGCACATTCGGTGGTCGAAACAGCCCGTTGCGGTGCTAGCTCAAGTTCGCACTGGCCCCTCGGATGAAAATCAGTATTTTCGGCAAAATGAGGCTAGCAATCTGCAAGAAACTTCCCCAATTGCCCTACTGCCTCACAAGTCAGCCTCATCCCCCAGCACCATTTGAGGCTAGCGTTGGCCTAAATCTCCCTACGTTCAGCCATGTCACGTGTGCTTGGCAAATCTACCCGTGCAAATCCTCCAAAATCACCATGAAACATCACAAAGTCTCCCTTTGTGATCTCCCACACAATTGCTTCAACTAAAAAGTATCAACTAGTCCCTTGCTCAAGCACCCATTCTTCCCACCAACACCTTTGGCCAACCCGACATGCCATTGCTTCGCCAATTCTCCAGGAAAAAATTTTAAAATGTACAAACTGACTTCACCATAATTTTTAACACATTTTTTGGAGGCCTCCCTCAAAATTTGGTGTCATTTTGACCTGGTTTCGATTTTTTATGATTTTTCAAAATTTGCGTAATTCCAAAATCATATAAAATAATTTACTGGTCAGAATGCTCTCAAATTTTAATCAAAGGTGCATTTGATTATTGTGAACGTGTCTGCAAAATTTCAGATCAAAATTCCAAGTTTTTTTTTTTGGGGGGGGGTGGGGAACCATTTGAGACATTCCAATGTCACCCTCTGGTAAAGCTCAAAATGCCCAAATACACTTTAGGGGGGTAGTGGGCGCCTGCATCTGTAGGCGACTAGGCTGGAAGTGTAAAATAAGCCAAAATAAGCCCCAGCTGGTCACGGATTGTGGGATTTTCATCGAAAACTTGCCGACATAGCAGTTCCCCCCTTAGCTATGATTGGTGGGTGTCGGGAGGCCAGACTGGGGTTGGGCGCGGCTGCCGTGTCCATGTGCAGGCATACTTTAAAGTGCAAAATTAGCGGAAATAAGCCCTAGCTGGTCACGGATTGTGGGATTTTGACTGAAAACTGGCTGATTACAGCCGCACCCTGTATGATCGATGACTGTCGGGTGACCAAGCGGGGGTCAGTTGCGGCTGCCGCAACCATGTGCGTGCAAACTTGATAGTGCAAAATTAATGAAAATAAGCCCCGGCTGGTCACGGATTGTTGGATTTTTATTGAAAACTGGCCGATTATAGCCGTGGCCCCTATGATCGGTGGCCGTCGGGCGACCAGACTGGGGTCCGGTGTAGCTGCCGCGGCCATACTCTATAGTGGGAAATTTGCGAAAATAAGCTCTAGCTAGTCACGGATTGTTGAATTTTCATTGAAAACTGGCCGATTATAGCCATGCCCCCTATGATCGGTGACCGTCGGGCGACCAAGCAGGGGTCGGGCGCAGTTGCCGCGACCATGTGCGTGCATACTCGGTAGTGGGAAATTTGCGGAAATAAGCCCCAGCTGGTCATAGATTGCTGGATTTTCATTGAAAACTGGCTGATTACAGCCGTGCCCCTTGCTATTGATGATCGTCGGCGACCAGGCTGGGATCAGACGCGGCTGCCGCAACCATGTGCGGGCATACTCGGTAGTGGAAAATTTGCAGAAATAAGCCCCAGCTGGTCACGGATTGTTGGATTTTGACTGAAAACTGGCTGATTACAGCCGTGCCCTGTATGATCGATGACCGTCGGGCGACCAGGATGGGGTCGGTCGCGGCTGCCGCGGCCATATGCGTGCAAACTCGGTAGTGCAAAACTAACGAAAATAAGCCCCAGCTGGTCACGGATTGTTGGATTTTTATTGAAAACTAGCTGATTATAGCCGTGCCCCCTATGATCAGTGACTGTCGGGCAACCAGGCTAGGGTCGGGCGCAGCTGCTGCAACCATGTGCATGCATACTCGGTAGTGGGAAATTTGCGAAAATAAGCCCCAACTGGTCACAGGTTGCTGGATTTTCATTGAAAACTGGCTGATTACAGCCGTGCCCCTTGTTATTGATGACCGTCGGCGACCAGGCTGGGGTCGGGCGCGGCTACCGCAGCCATGTGCGGGCATACTCGGTAGTGGGAAATTTGCAGAAATAAGCCCAAGCTGGTCACGGATTGTTGGATTTTGACTGAAAACTGGTTGATTACAGCCATGCCCCGTATGATCGATGACCGTCGGGTGACAAGGCTGGGGTCGGTCGCGGTTGCCGCGGCCATGTGCGTACAAACTCTGTAGTGCAAAATTAACAAAAATAAGCCCAGCTGGTCACGAATTGTTAGATTTTTATTAAAAACTGGCTGATTATAGCCGTGCCCCCTATGATCGGTGGCCGTCGGGTGACCAAGCTAGGGTCAAGCGTAGCTGCCACGGCCATGTGCGGCCATACTCGATAGTGGGAAATTTGCAGAAATAAGCCCCAGCTGGTCACAGATTGTTGGATTTTCATTGAAAACTGGCCGATTATAGCCGTGCCCCCTATGATCGGTGACCGTCGGGCGACCAGGCTGGGGTTGGGTGCAGCTGCCGCGACCATGTACGTGCATACTCGATAGTGGGAAATTTACGCAAATAAGCCCCAGCTGGTCACAGATTGCTTGATTTTCATTGAAAACTGGCTGATTACAGCCATGCCCCCAACTATTGATGACCTTCGGGCGACTAGGCTGGGGTCGGATGCATCTACCGCAGCCATGTGCAGGCATACTCGGTATTGGGAAATTTTCAGAAATAAGCCCCAATTGGTCACGGAATGTTGGATTTTGACTGAAAACTAGCTGATTACAGCCGTGCCTCGTATGATCGGTGACCGTCGGGAGAACAGGTTGGGGTCGGGCGTAGCTGCCGCGGCCATGTGCGTGCATACTCGGTAGTGGGAAATTTACAGAAATAAGCCCCAGTTGGTCACGAATTGTTGGATTTTCATTGAAAACTGGTCGATTATAGCCGTGTCCCCAATGATCGGTGACCATCGGGGGACATTGCTGGCCGCAGCTGTCGTGGCCATGTGCGGACATACTCGATAGTGGGAAATTTGTGGAAATAAGCCCCAGCTGGTCACGAATTGCTAGATTTTCAAGAAAAACTTGTCGATTATAGCTGTGTCGGTGATCGTCGGTGCTATTTGCGGTCAACGACCATGTGTGAAGTGTGGGCTTAGGCGAGCTTCGTGGGCGCCCAACGTTACGAACGGGCATTATCGGTGTGGGTTTTCATGTCTGTTTTGATGTGTGGGCTGTTCATGGGTGAGTTTGGGCGCACACGACGCAATGCTAGTCGGGCACCGACGGGCATTTTGGTCCTAGACAAGAATGGCTTTTAATTGTGCTTGGTTGCTTACGGGAAGGTCCCATGTTCCAAAATTAATACGAATTAAAACTTAGTCCTCATTCTTCACTCGGGAAGCACAAAGCATGGCTCAGGGCCATGATCATCGGGGGGTTGACCGCCATGCTTGGGCGTGCTCAAGGGTGTCCAGTGCAAGGAATCGGTGATGCTGCATCCCTTTACTGAGGTAGTTTCGACCCGCGGGTGCACTTTAGGTCCCCAATCATGGGTGTTGGCCTCTTGTTGACGCGGACATCGTGTTGTACTCGGGAGTGCCGGAGGACCAGCTTGTTGATGACGATTGGTGAAGTGATTGGTTGCTTAGCTGGTCCGAAGGCAGGGCGGCGTTTTAGCAACCTAAGTACGGTGTGGTGCTCAACGATACTCTGATTGTGGGCTCAGATTGTGGGATTTTTGGGGGGTTGAACCCCATGTTTGGGCATGCTTGAGAGCATCATATGCAAGGAATCGTCGACGAAGCATACTCTTACTAAGTCAGTTCTAGCACGCAGGTGCTCTTTGGCAAACCCGATCATGGGTGTTATCCACCCACGTTGTGCACCACATCGTACTTAGGAATGCTGAAGGGTCGGTTTGTTAAGGATAGGCGAGGCATTCGATTATTGAACTGGTTGGGACGACAAGTTGATGTTTCAGCAATCTTGGTGCGATGTGGTGCCTAGCGAAACTCGGAATGTTAGAATATCGGGGGACCGACCCCCATGCTTGGGCGTACTCAAGGGCATCAAGTGCAAGGAATCGGCGACAACGCATCCCCTTACTGAGCCCGTTTTGATGAGCGAGTGGATTTGGGCACGCCTAATCATGGGTCTTGGCCCCTTGTTGATGTGAACATCGTGTTGTACTCGGGAGTGTCGAAGGGCCGGCTTGTTGATGATGATTGGTGAGGTGATTGGTTGCTTAGCTTGTCCAAAGGTAGGACGGCGCTTTGGCGACTTAAATATAGTGTGGTGCTCAACGATATTCAGATTGTGGGATTTTTGGGGGGTTGAACCCCATGTGTGGGCATGCTCGAGAGCATCATATGCAAGGAATAGTCGACGGCGCATACTCTTGCTAAGTCAGTTCTGGCGTGCGGGTGCTCTTTTCTAGACCTGATCATAGGTGTCATTCACCCACGTTGTGCACCACGTCATACTTAGGAGTGCCGAAGGGTTGGTTTGTTAAGGATAGGAGAGGCATTCAGTTATTGAATTGGTCAGGACGACAAGTTGATGTTTCAGCAACCTTGGTATGGTGTGGTGCCTAGTGAAACTCGGAATGTCAGAATATCGGAGGACTGACCCCCATGCTTGGGTGTGCTCATGGGAATCAAATGCAAGGAATCAGCGATGTCGCATCCCCTTCCTGAGCTAGTTTTGACGTGCGGGTGGATTTGAGCACGCCCAATCATGGGTCTTGGCCCCTTGTTGATGCGAACATCGCATTGTACTCGAGAGTGTTGAAGGGCCGACTTGTTGGTGACGATTAGTGAGATGATTGGTTGCTTAGCTGGTCCAAAGGCAGAATGACACTTTGACAACTTAAGTACGGTGTTGTGCTCAATGATACTCAGATTATGGGCTCAGATTGTGGGATTTTCGGGGGGTTAAACCACATGTTTGGGCATGCTCGAGAGCATCATGTGCAAGGAATTGTCGACGACGCATACTCTTGCTGAGTTGATTCTGACACGCGGGTGCCCTTTGGTAGACCCGATCATGGGTGTCATCCACCCATATTGTGCACCACGTCGTACTTAGGAGCACCTCGGTTTGTTAAGGATAAGTGAGGCATTCGGTTATTGAACTGTTCGGGACGACAAGTTGACATTTCGGCAACCTTGGCATGGTGTGGTGCCTAGCGAAACTCGGAATGTCAAAATATCGAGGGACCGACCCCCATGCTTGGGCGTGTTCAAGGGCAACAAGTGCAAGGAATCGACGACGACACATCCCCTTACTGAGTTGGTTTCGATGTGCGGGTGGACTTGAGCATGCCCAGTCATGGGTCTTGGCCCATTGTTGACGCAAACATCGCATTGTACTCGGGAGTGTCGG
>JAOSBN010128364.1:15000-17500 GCA_027563595.1 Erythroxylum suave
ATCCTATTAATACATAGTGTTTCCATATCCGTGACAACTAAACTGCGACCACCCAATTTATTGACGAGAGTATCCCAGATCATAGCAAGTTTCTTCATCAGGGGAGAATCACGAGGGTGAGGTGTCCAATCCCAAATACTAACCCCTCACAAATATGTCCCATGCATCCATCTCACCCATAAGGAATTAGCTTCAACTTGTATATTCCATAGGACACGGGCTAGCAAGGTTGAATTCCAAACTTTCCAATTTTTGAGCCCAAGTCCCCCTTCCTCATGAGGGATACAAATAGTATCCCAGGCTACCATGTAGTGCTTCCCACCCCAAACAAATAAATGACACTTGGAGATGATTTTATCAAGAAGAATAATAGGGATAGGGAAGGCCTGAAACCAAAAAGATAATACACCCTGAACCACCGAGTTTACTAGTTCCACTCTCCCTGCATAAGACAAGCTTTTACCAGCCCAAGTGTTTGGGTAGGATTCAATAGAAGTTAATAAACTCAAGAACTCGGCAATAGAGACTTTGAGGGGAGCCAAGGGAATCCTCAGGTATCTAACAAGAAATTTACCTACCCGAAAGTCCACCATTGCAAGGATTGCATCTCGCTCAACCCCCCAGACACCTCCCAGGTAAATATTAGACTTTATGGGACTAACCCACAACCCAGTCACCTCACCAAATTCATACAAGGAATCAAGCAATATACGGATGGAGGTGTAGTCTCCACGTGAGAATAACATGAGATCATCTGCAAAGGCAAAGTGTGTGATGCCAGCAAGCTTACATTTTGGGTGAAAATTAAAAGCAGGATCCACAGTCTTGTTCTTTAGGAGTTGGGACAAGTACTCTAAACACAACAAGAACAATATAGGAGACATGGGGTCCCCCTGACGGAGTCCTCAGTGGCCCTTAAAGAATCTGTGAAGTTCTCCATTGATCACCACAGAATATGAGGCCGTGGATACACACTCCAATACCCACTGAATGAATTGATCCGGAAAATCCAGCCCTTTAAGCATTTCACCCAAAAAATCCCACGAAATCATGTCATAAGCCTTAGTAAGGTCAATTTCAGCATACATCAAGGGGAAATCCTTTTCCTACTGTAGCCCCTAACCAATTCTTGGGCTAGGAAAATATTGTCATGCATGCTCCTCCCTGGTACAAAAGCAGATTGGGCTGGATCAACTAATTTTCCCACCAAGGTAGTAAGGCGATCCATCAAAATCTTTGAAATCACTTTATATGTCACATTCAAGCAAGAGATGGGTCCAAAATCCTGTGCTCGGGGAGAAGAAGTGTTTTTAGGAATCAAAGTGAGGAGGGTGTGATTTATCTGTTTGAGTAGTCTCCCAGTAGAGAAAAATTCAGAGACAGCTGCAGTAACTGTCGGGCCAACACTCACCCATTGATTCTTGAAAAATGCCGCAGTTTAACCATAAGGTCCTGGCACCTTATTATTTCCTATAGCAAAGACAACACTATGGATTTCCACTTCTAAAACTAGGAGAACTAAATTGGACTGCATTTCCACATCCACCAAGGCACCCGACTGGATGATAGGCAAGTTCACTGGTTGTCTAAGGGATACCGAACCAAGAAGGTCCTTAAAAAAATGGGTAAAGCAGCTAGAGACTTCCTCCATGGATGAGGTTTGAGTGCCATCATCCTTAAATATATGGGTTATGGAATTTTGTTTATTCAGTTTCTTAGCCACTGCATGGAAGTATTTTATGCTTTGATCCGCGTCCATTAAGTGTGTGCATTTAACTCTTTGCTGGTAGAAGAGGCGTTCTGCATCTTGTAGAAAAATAGCAGCTTTACATTTAATGTTCAACAAACTTTGCAACGCACCATCCTCAGGGTGGTTGTAGGAAGCTTGATAGGCATGCTGGAATTCCTCTTTAGCCATGGCCACTTTATTAGAAATATGACCAAATGCTTCTATGTTCAAGGCTTTCAAAGGCCTCTTAAGGGACTTCAACTTGGTGCAAAGGACATATTGTGCAGTACCCTCACAATTATGGAGCCAAGCATCTTGAACTAGCTATGGGAACCATAGATGGGTAAGCCACATATTGAAGAATTTAAACACCTTGTGACCACTCTGTCTAGTGTTCCCACGGTGTATATCTACCACTACCGGGCAGTGATCTGAGTTCAGAAGCATTGGCAAAAAGCAAGCTAAATAGTTAACCTCCCCCAAACTCCAAGCTCTGTTAGTAAGTAGCTGGTCCAGTTTAGCCCATAGCTGATTTTTCTGCCAAGTATAGAATTCACCTGAAGAAGGCACATCATCTAACCCAGAAGTAACTCGAAATTCCTGCAAGTCTTTTAGAAGATAGGCTGAAGGAGGCCGACACCCAATCCTTTGATCCACTACACTCACACAATTGAAATCTCCTAGGATTAACCAACGCGCCGAGGGTGAGACATCCAGGGTAGTTAATTTCCTCTAAAGAGCCCTCCTCTGAGTAACACTATAAAGGCCATA
>JAOSBN010128364.1:22500-30075 GCA_027563595.1 Erythroxylum suave
AATCGAATGCCCTCGACCTATTAGCTGGTTCCCTCCGAAGTTTCCCTCAAGATAGTTGGAGCTTGGCACGAGTTCTATCGGGTAAAGCCAATGATTAGAGGCATCGGGGGCGCAACGCCCTCGACCTATTCTCAAACTTTAAATAGGTAGGACAGTGCGACTGCTCCGTTGAGCCGTGCCATAGAATCGTGAGCTCTAGGTGGGCCATTTTTGGTAAGCAGAACTGGCGATGCGGGATGAACCGAAAGCTGAGTTACGATGCCCAACTGCGTGCTAACCTAGATCCCACAAAGGGTGTTGGTCGATTAAGACAGCAGGACAGTGGTCATGGAAGTCAAAATCTGCTAAGGAGTGTGTAACAACTCACTTGCCGAATCAACTAGCCCCAAAAATGGATGGCGCTGAAGCGCACGACCCATACACCGCCATCGAGGCAAGGGCCAGGCCCTGATGAGTAGGAGGGCACGACAGTCGCTGCAAACAACTCAGTCAGAGGTAGGGTCTAGCAGTTGGAACAGCACCGCACGTAGCGTAGTGTCCGGTGCACCCCCGATGACCGATGAAAATTCAGAGGACCGAGTGCCTCCCGTGCTTGGTCATACTCATAACCGTATCAGGTCTCCAAGGTGAGCAACCTCTGGTCGATGAAACAATGTAGGCAACGGAAGTCGAGAAAATGGATCTGTAACCTCAGAAAAGGATTGGCTCTGAGGGCTGGGCCCGGGGTTCCCAACCCCCAACCCGTCGGCTGACGGTGGACTGCTCAAGTTGCTACCGCTGCGAGAGCAGGTCGCCGCGTGCCGATCGGGGGACGAACTGGGAACGGCTCCTTCGGGGACCTTCCCTGGGCATCGAATAGTCGACTCAGAACTGGAGGGGAATCCGACTGTTTAATTAAAACAAAGCATTGCGATGGTCCTTGCGGATGCTCACGCAATGTGATTTCTGCCCAGTGCTCTGAATGTCAAAGTGAAGAAATTCAACCAAGCGCGGGTAAATGGCTGGAGTAACTATGACTCTCTTAAGGTAGCCAAATGCCTCGTCATCTAATTAGTGATGCACATGAATGGATTAACGAGATTCCCACTGTCCCTATATACTATCCAACGAAACCACAACCAAGCGAACAGGCTTGGCAGAATCAGCAGGGAAAGAAGACCCTGTTAAGCTTGACTCTAGTTTGACTTTGTGAAATGACTTAAGAGGTGTAGGATAAATGGGAGCTGGAAACAGAGAAAGTGAAATACCACTACTTTTAACGTTATTTTACTTATTTTGTGAATTGGAGGTGGGGCGTCGCCCCTCCTTTTGGACCTAAGGCTGGGCGGAAAACATTGTTAGGTGGGGAGTTTGGCTGGGGTGGCACATTTGTTAAAAGATAACGCAGGTGTCCTAAGATGAGCTCAACAAGAACAGAAATCTCGTGTGGAACAAAAGGGTAAAAGCTCGTTTGATTCTGATTTCCAGTACGAATAGGAACCGTGAAAGCGTGGCCTATCGATCCTTTAGACCTTCGAAATTTGAAGCTAGAGGTGTTAGAAAAGTTACAACAGGGATAACTAGCTTGTGGGAGCCAAGCGTTCATAGCGATGTTGCTTTTTAATCCTTCGATGTCGACTCTTCCTATCATTGTGAAGCAGAATTCACCAAGTGTTGGATTGTTAACCCACCAATAGGGAACGTGAGCTGGGTTTAGACCGTCGTGAGACAGGTTAGTTTTACCCTACTGATGATAGCATTGTAATAGTAATTCAACCTAGTACGAGAGGAACAGTTGATTCGTACAATTGGTCATCGCGCAAGGTTGAAAAGCCAGTGGCGTGAAGCTACCGTGCATTGGAATATGACTAAACGCCTAAGTCAGAATCTGGGCTAAAAATGACGCGTACGTCTGTCGCCTGATTGTTGACCCTCAGTAGGGGACTTTAGACCCTCAAAGGTACGTGTCGTTGGCCAAGCCCCCCTCGCGGGCAAGCGGTGGGGGCTGCCCTGAATCAAAATTCCCACCCAGTGGTGGGTAGAATCCTTTGCAGACAACTTAAATATACGACGAGGTATTGTAAGTGGCAGAGTGGCCTTGCTGCCATGATCCACTGAGATTCAGCCCTCTATCGCTTCGATTCGTCCCTCCATTTAACCTTTTTCTCAATCTCGGCCACCCCAACACATACAAACACTTAAGTAAGAAAAATAATCTCATCTTTAGCCACGAGACTAAACCCAAAGAGGTGGTGGGACCAGTTAAACATTTACGGTCTACAAAACCCAAGAAACCGTGTGTATGAAAATGTTAATCGAAAACACTTGCTGAAAATCAGAGAGCACCGACATTGCACTTATCATCATTCCAATGAACTTAGTCCACCACAGTGGAACAAACCAAAGACATGATCGCAAGGAAACCTTAGTTAGTGGAACAGCTCGTTAGTAACTTAGATGCTAAAATAATCAGCATGGTCGCTAGGAACCTTGGGTGAGAAAAACAACACCTTGGTGAAAAATAGCCCGTTGACATGGTCGCCAGGGACCTTGGGTGAGAAAAACAACACCTTGGTGAAAAACAGCCCGTTGACACGGTCACTAGGCAATTTCGGTGGGAAAAACAACTCGTTGGGTAACATCGGTGGGAAAATCAACACTTTGGTGCACTTTCGGTGGCCGAAACAGTCCCATGGCATGGTTGGTAAGCACCTTCGGTAGAAAAAATAGCCAGTTGATGTACCTTCGATGGGAAAATCAGCACCTTGGTGGGACCTTCCATGGGAAAATAAGCACCTTGGTGCAGTTTTGGTGGCTGAAACAGTCCCTTGGCAGGGTGGTAGGCACCTTTGGTGGGAAAAATAGATCGTTGCTGTAACTTCAGTGGGAAAATTAGCACATTGTGTACCTTCGGTGTCCAAAACATTCCCTTGGCACGATGGGTAGGCATCTTCGGGGGAAAAAATAGACTGTTAGGCAACTTTGGTGAGAAAATCAGAACCTTGGTGCAGTTTCGATGGCTGAAACAGTCCCTTGGCAAGGTGGGCAGGCACCTTCGAAGGAAAAATAGCCCGTTGGCCACCTTCGGTGGGAAAATCAACACCTTGGTGTAGTTTCGGTGGCCGAAACAGTCCCTTGGCATGGTGGACAGGCACCTTCGGTGGAAAAACAACCCGTTGGCCACCTTCGGTGGGAAAATCAGCATCTTGGTGCAATTATGATGGCTAAAACAGTACCTTCTCATGGTGGGCAGGCACCTTCGAGGGAAAAAATAGCCCGTTGCGCACCTTCGGTGGGAAAATTAGCACCTTGGTGTAGTTGCGAGGGTCAAAACAGTCCCTTGGAACGGTGGACAGGCACCTTCGGGGGAAAAAATAGCCCGTTGAGCACCTTTGGTGGGAAAATAAACACCATGGTGCACTTGCGGTGGCTGAAACAGTCCCTTGGCATGGTGGGCAGGCACCTTCGAGGGAAAAAGTAGCCCATTCGGTACCTTCGGTGGGAAAATCAGCACCTTGGTGCAATTACGGTGGCCAAAACAGTCCATTGGCATAGTGGGCAGGCACCTTTGGGGGAAAAAATAGCCCGCTGGGTACCTTCGGTGGGAAAATCAGAACCTTGGTGTAGTTTCGGCGGTCGAAACAGTCCCTTGGCAAGGTGGGCAGGCACCTTTGGGGGAAAAAATGGCCCGTTAGGCACCTTCGGTGGGAAAATCAGCACCTTGGTGTACTTTTGGTGGCCGAAACAATCCTTTGGCACGGTGGACGGACACCTTCAGGGGAAAAAAATAGCCGCTTGGGCTCCTTCGGTGGGAAAATAAGCACTATGGTGCAGTTGCAGTGGCCGAAACAGTCCCTTGGCACGATGGGCGGGCACCTTCCGGGGAAAAAATAGCCCGTTAGGCACCTTCGATGGGAAAATCAGCACCTTGGTGCAGTTGCAGTGGCCAAAACAATCCCCTGGCGCGATGGGCAGGCCCCTTAGGGGCGAAAAAATAGCCTATTGGGCACCTTCGGTGCGAAAATCATCACCTTGGTGTGGTTGCGGTGGCCAAAATAGTCCTATGGCACGGCGAGCAGGCACCTTTGGTGGAGAAAATAGCCCATTAGCCACCTTCGGGGGAAAAATCAGAACCTTGTGCAGTTGGAGTGGCCGAAACAGTCCCTTGGCACGGTGGGCAGGCACCTTCGGAGGGGAAAACCAACACCTTGGTGTAGTTTTGTTGGCCAAAACAGTCCCTTGGCACGGAAGACAAACACCTTCGGGGGAAAAAATAGCCCTTTAGGTAGCTTCGGTGGGAAAATCAGCACCTTGGTGCAGTTACGATGGTCGAAACAGTCCCTTAGCACGGTGGGCAGGCACCTTCCGGGGAAAAAATAGCCCGTTAGGCACCTTCGGTGGGAAAATCAGCACCTTGGTGGAGTTTCGGTGGCCGAAACAGTCCCTTGGCACGGTGGGCAGGCACCTTCGGGGGAAAAAATAGCCTGTTGGGCACATTCGGTGGGAAAATCAGCTACTTGGTGCAGTTACGGTGGCCGAAACAGTTCCTTGGCACGGTGGGCAAGCACCATCAGGGGACAAAATAACCCGTTGGGCACCTTTGGTAGGAAAATAAGCACTATGGTGTAGTTGCGATGGCCGAAACAGTCCCTTGGCATGGTCAACAGGCACCTTCGTGGGAAAAAATATCCCGTTAGGCACGTTCGGTGGGAAATTTAGCACGTTGGTGTAGTTTTAGTGGCTGAAACAGTCCCATGGCACGGTGGATAGACACATTCGAGGGAAAAAATAGCCTGTTGGGTAGCTTCGGTGGGAAAATCAGCACCTTGGTGCAGTTGCGGTGGCTGAAACAGTCCCTTGGCATGGTGGACAGGAACCTTCGGGGGAAAAAATAGCCCGTTAGGCACCTTCGGTGAGAAAATCAGCACCTTGGTGTAGTTTCGGTGGCTAAAACAATCCCTTGACATGGTGGGCAGGCACCTTTGGGGGAACAAATAGCCCATTGGGCACCTTCGATGGGAAAATCAACTACTTGGTGTAGTTGCGATGGCTGAAATAGTCCTTTGGCACGCCATGCGGCCACCTTCGGCGGAAAAAATAACCCGTTGGGCAACTTTGGTAGGAAAATCAACACCTTGGTGCAGTTTCGGTGCAGAAACAGTCCCTTGACACGGTGGGTAGGCACCTTCGGGGGGAAAATAGTCCATTGGGGACCTTCGGTGGGAAAATAGGCACGTTGGTGTGGTTTCAGTGGCCGAAACAGTCCCATGGCACGGTGGATAGATACATTCGAGGGAAAAAATAGCCTGTTGGGTAGCTTCGGTAGGAAAATCAGCACCTTGGTGTAGTTGCGGTGGCTGAAACAGTCCCTTGGCACGGTGGACAGGCACCTTCGGGGGAAAAAATAGCCCGTTAGGCACCTTCGGTGGGAAAATCAGCACCTTGGTGTAGTTTCGGTGGCTGAAACAGTCCCTTGGCATGGTGGGCAGGCACCTTCGGGGGAACAAATAGCCTATTGGGCACCTTCGATGGGAAAATCAGCTACTTGGTGCAGTTGCGATGGCCGAAATAGTCCCTGGGCACGGCATGTGGCCACCTTCGGTGGAAAAAATAACCCGTTAGGCACCTTCGGTAGGAAAATCAACACCTTGGTGCAGTTTCGGTGTAGAAACAGTCCCTTGACATGGTGGGTAAGCACCTTCGGGGGGAAAATAGTCCGTTGGGGACCTTCGGTGGGAAAATCAGCACGTTGGTGTAGTTTCAGTGGCCGAAATAGTCCCATGGCACGGTGGATAGACACATTCGAGGGAAAAAAATAGCCTGTTGGGTAGCTTCGGTGGGAAAATCAGCACCTTGGTGCAGTTGCGGTGGCCGAAACAGTCCCTTGGCACGGTGGACAGGCACCTTCGGGGGAAAAAATAGCCCGTTAGGCACCTTTGGTGGGAAAATCAGCACCTTGGTGTAGTTTCGGTGGCCGAAACAGTCCCTTGGCATGGTGGGCAGGCACCTTTGGGGGAACAAATAGCCCGTTGGGCACCTTTGATGGGAAAATTAGCTACTTGGTGTAGTTGCAATGGCCGAAATAGACCCTCGGCATGGAATGCGGCCACCTTCGGCGGAAAAAATAACCCTTTGGGCACCTTCGGTAGAAAAATCAACACCTTGGTGCAGTTTCGGTGCTGAAACAGTCCCTTGACACAATGGGTAGGCACCTTCGGGGGGGAAATAGTCCGTTGGGGACCTTCGGTGGGAAAATCAACACGTTGGTGCAGTTTCAGTGGCCGAAACAGTCCCTTGGAACTGTGGGCAAGCACCTTCAGCGAAAAAAATAACCTGTTGGGCACCTTTGGTGGGAAAATCAGCACATTGGTGCAGTTGCGTTGGCCGATACAGCCCTTAGCCCGGAGGGCAGGCACCTCCGGGGGAAAAAATAGCCCGTTGGGCCCCTTCGGTTGGAAAATCTGCTCATTGGTGCAATTGTGATGGCCGAACTAGTCCCTTGGCACAGTGGGCAGGCACCTTCGACGGAAAAAATAGCCCCTTGGGCACCTTTAGTGGGAAAATCAGCACCTTGGTGTAGTTGCGGCGGTCGAAACAGTCCCTTGGTGCGATGGGCAGGACCCTTTGGGGTGAAAAAATAGCACATGGGGCACCTTCGCTGGGAAAATCAGCACCTTGGTGCAATTGCGTTGGCAGAACCACTCCCTTGGCACAGTTGGCAGGCACCTTCGGCGGAAAAAATAGCCTGTTCGGCACCTTAGGTGGGAAAATCAACACTTTAGTCTAGTTGCGGTGGCCGAAATAGTCCCTTGGAGCGATGGGCAGGCACCTATGGGGGGAAAAATAGCCCGTTGGGCACCTTCATTGCGAAAATCAGCACCTTGGTGTTGTTGCTGTGGCCTTGGCACGGTGGGCAGGCACCTTTTGGGGAAAAGATAGCTCGTTGGGCACCTTCGGTGTAAAAATCATCACCTTGGTGCAATTTCGGTGGCCAAAACAGTCCCATGGCACGACGAGCAGGCACCTTGGGTGCAAAAAAAAGGCCGTTGGCCACCTTCGGAGGGAAAATCAGAACCTTGGTGCAGTTACAGTGGCCGAAACAGTCCCTTGGCACGGTGGGCAGGCACCTTTGGGGGAAAAATAGCCCCCTGGCCACCTTTGGTGGTAAAATCAACACATTGGTGCAGTTTTGATAGCCGAAACAGTTCTTTGGAACAGTGGGCAGCCACTTTTGGCGGTGAAAATAGCCCATTTTGCACCTTCTGCCAGAGAATCTGAACATTGGTGAAGTTTCGGTGGCCAAAACAGTGCCTTGGCATGGTGGGCAGACACCTTCGGGGGAAAAAAATAGCCCGTTGGCCACCTTTGGTGGGAAAATCAGCACCCTGGTGCAGTTGCGGTGCCCAAAACAGTCCCTTGGCACAAAGGGCAGGCACCTTCGGGGGAAAAAAAAGCACCTTGGGCACCTTCGGAGGGAAAATCAGCACCTTGGTGCAGTTGTGGTCCCGAAATAGTCCCTTGGAACAGTGGGCAGGCATCTTCGGGGGAAAAAATAGTCCGTTG
This sequence comes from Erythroxylum suave, assembly GCA_027563595.1. NCBI lineage: Eukaryota > Viridiplantae > Streptophyta > Magnoliopsida > Malpighiales > Erythroxylaceae > Erythroxylum > Erythroxylum suave. The sequence goes on from JAOSBN010128364.1 coordinate 30,043, forward strand.
GGCACCTTCGGTGGGAAAATCAGCACCTTGGTG
>JAOSBN010128414.1:0-30065 GCA_027563595.1 Erythroxylum suave
AAAAGCAATATAAATATAGAAAACCTTATTTTAAAAAGCGAAAAGCCAGATATTATAAAAGGAAAGGATATAAAAAGGCATATAAACCTACTTATAAAAGAAAGAAAACAGTTCCCAAAGAATGTAGATGCTATTACTGTAAACAGATAGGTCATTATGCTAATAATTGTCCTAAAAGAAATGAAAAAATAAAAAGAAAATAGAAATAGATACGATATTGAAGATATGATAAATACTGGTGAATTTATAAGGATAGATGATTTTAATATTGATTCTGATGAAAGTATTTTTATTATGACTGATATATATATATACATATATATATATGTATGTATGTATGTATATCAACTTGCATGAATTTCTACACTCCTCTCATGCACATTTTTATTGATCTTTCAACTCCAAAATCTGTCTCCGCATTACCTTATAACATATTGATCATCAAAACACACAATCAAAATATCATATACTCATTCTATACCCACGGTATACATGAAAAATGTCCTTTTTTCACATGATCATTTAATGACAACTAATTCACCAAATTTATCTCATATAATAACAACTCATAAGGATTTACTTGTACTTACTTGTTAAAACTCCAAAATCTTCAAAAAAAACTCCAAGAAGCCCTAACTCTCGTGCAACCACGTACATCATCTTGAAGGTGGTTTAGGTTAGGTTTTTCTTGAGGCAAAATAATTAGACAACAAAATGGGAGTAGTAAAAGATAGATGGAAGCAAGGTGTAACTTTGGTGAGAAAACCGTGAAGAAGATGAAGCTTAGAGAAGAAAGCCACAAAGAAAGAAATAAGACAAGACAAAAAGAATGACTTGGTCTTTCAAAGATAGAAGAAACGTGACTTGGTCATGTAAAATGCAATTGTATAATGAAACTTTAACTAGACAAGTTACACTAGTCACTTGTCTAACTTCTAAGGCTTTAACTAAGTTCTTATTGAACTGGTCCCATAACTCCCATCTTTTTATTCCAATTATCTCTAAAATTTTCAATAACATTTTCTCACAAATTCTAAAGTCATCTATAAAATCCTTTAATATCATTTAACTCATTTCTATTTCCATTCATCAATTTACTGGCCATGTGGCATTTTTTTAAAATCCCCAAAAATTTCTAAATCAACAAATACACTCTCCAAATCAATTTTCAATACAAATAAACCACAATTCTCAATAAAATTACATTCCACATATATAAATTAATTATACCCGCAATGTCAATGAATGCAAAGACAATCATTTTCATATGCAAAAATACCTATATTCACGTTTATGTATATGTCATATTATGCATGAACATGAAATGCATTTTTTAATCTCTTATATTTATTATTCTAGCCTTAACATGGGTAATGGGATACACTAAAGGTGATTGCCTTTAGAGCACTACTCTAATAGTGCCAACACAGATGATGCAGTTCTTTCAGATGATATAATAGACTGTTACTACAGCTCCAACCTGAGGTGATTTTGGGGTGGATCATAACTATAAGGGAATTCGTAAGATGGTTCTAATAGAGTTTTGAGTTACTATTAATCCTGAGGAGACTAAGGCATGGTGAGAGAAAAAAGAATCAGTTTTAAACCATCTAAAGTGTGCGTTAGAAAGAAGGTTGTAGTGAATCGTTTCATTATTTCAAGGCAATGTAGTGACTTGGAGGAAGTTAGTGAAGATATCTTATGAAGCATGGGAGATGCCTTAGTAGGAGTTCAAGAGAGAATTTAGAGACAAATATAGTTTGCAAATATATGGGGATCGAAAGAAGATGAGGTTTATGAGTTTGGTTCAGGCAGGAGAGATGTCGGTGGCAAATTATGAGGCCCACTTTGCAGCATTGTCTAAGTATGCATTGGAGGTTATGACAAATCCAGAGGACAGATGTTACTGATTTGAGCAAGGTTTGAGAACAAATATTCGCTTAGAGCTAGAAGCTGCTACTTCTGATTTCAAGAAGTTACTTAAGCCACACTCAGAGTAGAGAATATGATAGAACAAGGCAGATGGAGAGGAGAGATAATGTTAGCCTCGGGTCTTTGTTCCTATTTGACGGCGACCAAGTGCCAAAATTTTGGGGTACTTTTAAAATAAAAATAATCATAAATAAAATTAATATCAAAGTATAGAATTTAATTCCTTGAAGGGAGTAGAATAAATACACAAACAATTTAATCAAAATAGCCTAGAATCAAATTGCAATGAAAACGAATTAAAAGAAATCATGAATTAATATAAACAAATACTAATAAATTAAATAAATAATTTACTAAATAATTATGTAATTAAATAAAATTCATAGGAGGTGTAAAAATAATTACCCAACAATTTAAATAAATTAACATAGAATAAAATGGACATGAAAATAAATTGAATTAGGCATTAAAACAAATAGTCCACAAATAAATAACGAAAATTATTTATTTGTGGATTATTTGTTTTAATTTTGTATGAATTAGGCATTAAAACAAATAATCCAAAAATAAATTTTGATGAGTTTCTCATGGCCATGACTACCAATAAAATGAAAAAGTCGCGATCGTGCATAGGAATAGTGCCCAAAAACTGTGGTTCATTAAGCACGATCACAAATTTTAGTGAATAGTGACAAAATTCAACGTGAGCACGATCGCAACTTTCCAGTCTCACATTCCAATTTTAAATCTTCATAACTTTTAATCCAGAAGTCTAAAAATTACAAACTTTATATCATTGTAAAGCTAAGAGAAAGATATAGATCTTTCATAAGGACCATTTAGCCAAATTCTGCCTAAATTAATACAGTTTATTCCTTGAAGTTTCATATTACATTTTTATTCCTTTTTCCTTTCTCTTATCTGTATATGCTACTATGCAATTTCCAAAAGACCCGATCCAACATCTAAATTTATACTTACAAAACTCCTATTTAAACAATTTACTTAAAGGAAACCCATCAACAGATCATTAGACAACTAATAAACTCATTCACGACTATAATAACAATTTAACAGAAAGAAAAATTTAACATGTATATATACATAAATATCAGAGAATTCTTTGCAACTTCCACTATCAATTTTCATTAAAACAGAGTTAGTATACATATTCATATTTCATACTAGATGCCACATCAGTAGCTTAATAAAAAAAAATTACAAACTTGAATGCTCATGCATAATATGCTCCTAAATACCAAAAGATTCTAAAAAAAGTCCGAAATTCTTAGAGTTTGCCAAACTTTGCAAAGGCTAAATGGTGATCTGCTTTCTCTTCACCTGAGGGGTAGAAAAATTTGTGGGGTGAGCTGGGAAGCTCAATGGCTAATATGTTTATAGCCATTAATAACAAGCCTCATACTAATCTAGCGCGCGCGCGCGCGCACACACACACACACACACACACTATATATATATATAATGTTATTTTAATTTCAACATATCACAACCTTTACATTTAAATTTTTTAGAGCTCTATATAAACAAGAATACTTCATCCCACATAGATCATAAAAGCAAGTTATAATCAAATCATAAACTCAATCATACTTTATGCTTAACAATTCAAGATGCAATGCACAAACATAATGGCTCGAGAGAGTCCCATAAAATGGAATGGTGAAACCGAAGTTTACACCATGAACGAAACGAGTCCATTTTTCAGAGCTCATATGCCATAAGCGGGCAGCCGGAAGAAGGCTTAAGGTTAACGTGCATTTGACGAACGAAATGGTATCTCTCTTGCCCATATAAACAGATTTTCTGATGCATATATATTTCATAGTATATTCATGTTTTCATGTTTTTTTTACACATTTCTTCTTTTCATTCATACCAGATGCAATAAAATCTTTCAAACATAACAAGTTATCAAATCACAACACATTTTTCCCACATCTAGAATGAGTATAAGTAAGCATTTAAATACACATACAAACATATAATTTCAGCTCATCATGACAAAAACTATGAACATATTACCCACTTATTTACTTGATATTTCCAAGATCAAGTTTGTCTCTCCTCTTATTCTTGCCTTCCATAGTCTTGGTTCCCTAAGAGCAAATATATTTTCATTTAATTATCATACACAAATAAAGCTTCAATAAGCTTAAATATTCATGAATGTGCTTAAACTTAATCTGTTCTTGATTTTTTTAACTAGAAGAACTAGGATCTAGTTAAGGTTTGTAAAAAAAAATCTAAGGAGAAGAATTTTGATTCTCTACTTTCTCTTCATTTTTAGCACATAACCTATCTTCTCTACTTCTTTCTTCTATTAAAGCAAAAGGAAAAGATAAGAAATACCTTAATTATTTTCAGCTGAACCCTTTTCTTTCTTCTTCTTTCTCCTTGCTCTTTTCTTCTTCTTTCTCCTTGCTTTGGTTTTTAACTTCTCTCCTTCTAGTTTCTTCTATAACTTTCTCATTTTTTCTTTCTTAACACTCATGACTCTCTTCTCTTATTGTTGTTAAATCAGGATGACTTTACGATGTTTTAATTTTGATGACAAACTAATAATAATAATGTTATAAACAAATGAACGTTTCGACAAGTGTGTTAAGTGTGCAGAAGAAGTACAAAAGACAGACGAAGTACAACTCACAAACGAAGCACAAAACAAAGATGAAGTACAAAAGACAGAAGAAGCGCAAAACATAGAAGAAGCGCAAAACACAGAAGAAGCGCAAAACACAGAAGAAATACAAAAGACAGAAGAAGCGCAAAAGACAGAAGAAATACAAAAGACAGAAGAAGCGCAAAACACAGCAGAAGGACAAAACATAGAAGAAGCGCAAAGCACAGAAGAATTGTAAGACACAGACGATACTCAGAAGAAGTTATGTCAATACATCGGACGGTTACTTAGTTGAAGTTAGTTACAGAACTCTACTAAATTGTGGTTTTCAAGAATCAAGAAACAGTTGTCAAGATTCAAGAAGCAGTTATCAAAGATCAAGAAGCAGTTAGAGAATGAGACTATAAATAAAAGTCTCAATCGAAGCTTTCGGGCTAATGAACAAATGCTAACGAAGGAATATACGATATCAGTGATCTTTTACAAAAGAGATTTTTGTAGTGCAATACTATTAGAGCTATCTTACTGTAACAAAAGCTCACACTACCTTTCTAGTAAGAGAGAGAAAAGACTGAGAGCCTAAAGAGGCTATAGCAGAAAGAATATTTTGTGAAAGAGAACTGAAGAGGCTCTGGAAAGAAAGAATACTTGTAGTTGTTTAAAGTATAGTGGAACACTCAGACAAACTCTGAGGGCTGAACGTAGCCCACGGTTTGGGTTGAACCAGTATAAAATCGCAGCATCTATACTCTAACCTTTTACTTCAGTTTATTTTTGTTATTAAAAATGGTTTTATATAGAAGTAATTTGCGATTTGATTTCATAACAATTTTCGTATAAACTTTGCAATACTCTTTTAACAAGTTCAAGAAGTTCTTATAATTTGTATTCACGAAAAGGATACACCATTCAACCCCCCCCCCCCTTCTTGTGTATCTAGTTTATGATATACAAGTTCTTTATTGACATGTGATTCACTTCAATTGTATTATTAGTTTAAGACAAAATTTTAACCTTCCTATCTTAACCTTCCTTATTCAATCTAATTCCTCTTAACTCCTTATATTAATTCTAACTCTTCCTTTTTGTCTATTCTACCACAAAAAAATAATAACAAACCAATTACACTAAAAAATGTTCTAATTCATGAATTCTACTTATATTTATTCTTGTTAATTTAGTAAAAATAAATTTTAAGAAAATTCTGGGTCCAACAGATAAAGTGCCTATCAGAGAGTCATTATAGTAAGGGGAATTGATCTGTTAAGAGAGAAGCTAGTCATTCACGGTCTACTGATGCAAGGGGATCTAGTAAAGCCAATGTTGTAACAAGCAAGAGTAGTAGTTTTTATTGATTTGTTGGCAATCAATGAGCAGGAAGGGATTCAGGATAATGTAGCACTGCTAATGCACCATCAGTTGGATTCGATAGAGAGTTATTCAAAGTTTCAGAGGACCTTTTAATAGAGGAGTTGGACGATAACAAAGTTGTTCTACCTATGAGATGGTTCACAAAGGACCATTTTGGGGACCTATTTGGATTAATCAAGCATAGTATATTTATGAAAAGTGGGTGAACTTACAAAGGAATTGTCCAATAATAAGGAGGAGTTCGGGAGTAAGAGAAGAGGAGACAATACATGGTTAGAGTGACGCCTTTAGTTTAAGCCGAGATTCAAGTAAAATTAGTATTAAAGGTGGTGATAGAGGAGTTAGAAGTGGATCAGCAGTGAGTATAGTTACTAACAAGACATCCTCAGCATAGTTTCAAACTCAAGCAAAGATATACCATATGATGGGGGAGGAGGCACCTACAGCCAAAGATTCCATTTCTAGTACAATTTCATTTTTTGATATTAAAGCTTATGTGTTAGTAGACTCAAGATCTACATATTCTTACATTTCTTTAGAGTTTGCCTCTAAAGTTTAGGGGAGGTTAGCCTATTAGGCTGTGATCTAAGAGTGTGGTTTTTAGTAGGAGAGTGTGGTAGTAAATAGTGTAACGAGGGGGATACCATCCAGAACTCACACTCAACTTATCATATAATTATCTCTCCTTTAAAATCTATAACACAATTCTAAAATGTTGATCATGCTCCTTTTTACTCCCTAAATACACCAATATATCATCAATGAACACTATCAAAAAAAGATCCACATAATCTTGAAAAGTTTTATTCATCAATGCCATGAATGCAGCTAGTGCATTAGTTAACCCAAAAGGTATCATTAGAAACTCATAATGGCCATATTGAGTACGAAAAGTTGTTTTGAGAATACTTGGCTCAACTATCCTCAACTTTTAGTATCCTAATCTCAAGTCAATCTTGGAAAATGTGATAACTCCCCTCAACTGATCTAAAAGATCAACTTTCTTTGATAACAGGTACTTGTTCTTCACAAACCTCCTATTTAGCTGTCGGTAATCCATGCAAAGTCTCATACTATTATCCTTTTTCTTCACAAATAACACTAGAGCTCAGACGATGTGTGCGTTCTAATAAAGCTCTTTTTTAATATATCTTCTAATTGCTTTTTAACTCAAGTAACTCAACAGTAACCATCTTGTAAGGTATAATAGAAATTGTTGCAACTTAGGCATAGTCTCAATGGTGAACTCTATCTCTGGTTAAGATGGTAAATTCGATAATTCATTTAAGAATACCTCTGAAAATTTCCTCACCATTGGAATATCCTCCAACCTAGGACTTTTCTCCCTCATATCTATAATATGAGCTAGACATGCCTCACATCCTTCCAATACCAGTCGTCTAGTAGTCATGGTCGAGATCACACATAATGGAATCACTCTGTGATCCCCTAAAAATATCACTGTTGATTTACCTAAAGACTCTATCATCGCCTCCTTAACATAACAATCCATCACAACTCGATGTTGTACTAACCAATTTATCCCAAGAATTACATCAAATTCTCTTAAATCCACCACTATCAAGTCAACTAATAGCTACACTCGATCAATCTTCCACCTCCTTACATTATTTACAGCCACACACTCTCTTACTGGCAACCAATTCTTAAGTCATATCATAATAGACTATCCTTTTTCAAAACTATAAAGGCAAACCCTAAAGAAATGTAAGAATGTGTAGATCTTGGGTCTACTAACACATAAGCTTTAATATCAAATAATGAAATGATACCAAAATGACATTGTCAGTTGCGGGTGGTTTCTCCTTTTTCATATGGTATATCTTCACTTGAGTTTGATCATATGTTGAGGATGTCCCACTAGTACCTCTACTCACTGCTAGTTTGCGTGCAATGCCTTTATCATCATCTCTACTACTAATTATACGTGAACGTCTACCCAAACCAAAAGTACCACTCTAACTCCCGACCTCCTCCTTACTATCAAACAACTCTTTTGTAAGTGCCCCATTATCTATAAATATAACATGCTTGACTGATCACAATGGGTCCCTAACATGGTCATCTGTGAATTCTCCCAAAGGTAGCACAACTCTATAACCCTCTAATTCTTCTATTAAAAGGTCTTTTAAACCTCTAACTAACCCCTTTATTGGATCTAATTGATGGTGCAATAGTTATGTTGTACTCTCTTAAATCCTTGCTAGCTACTTGATCTCCACCAAACTGTGAGAAACTTCCACTCTTGCTTGATGTGACATCAGTTCTACTAAACCTCTGCATTAGTAGACCATGAATGACTAACTTCCCTCTTAACAGACCAACTCCCTTCACCATAATGGCTCTTTGATTGTCTCTTTAGCTCTCCTCTCCTTCTGCCTTATTTTATCACATTCTCTACTCTGAATGCTGCAGTCTCTAGTGACTTCTTGAAATTAGAAGTAGCAGCTTCTAAACCTAAGTGGATATCTTTCCTCAAACCTTGCTTAAATCGGTAACATCTTTCCTTTAGATTTGCCACAACCTTTAATGCATACTTAAACAATGCTGCAAAGTGAACCTCATAATCTACCACTAACATCTCCTTTGTCTGAACCAAATTTATAAACCTCATCTTCTTTCAATTATGATATATCCACAGAGTATATTCATTTCTAAACTATCTCTAGAACTCCTACCAATTTATCTCTCATGCCTCATAAGATCTCTTTACTAACTTCCACCAAGTCAGTATATTGCCCTAGAATAATGAAACGATATATTGCAACCTTCTTTCAAAGGTATGCTCTAGACAATTTAAAATATTATCTGTTTGCTCCCTCTATGCCTCATCCTCCTGAAGATCAGTAGTACCTCAAAACTCTATTACAACCATCTTACGGATCCGCTCATAGTTGCCATCTACCCTAAAATCACCTTAGGTTTGAGCTACAATAATAGCATGTTACATCATCTAAAAGAATTGTATTATTTGTTGTAGCATTGGCATCTTTCCTTCTACTCAATCTGCTCTTATGATCAGGCACATCCAGGGCATGAATCAAATTATATGATTCCACAATTAGCCCTAGGCCAACGGTCTCATCTCGTGAAACCATCTTAGATAAGACAAAAAAATAACATTAGTTTTTTCATTTAATAACATATTTAGAAATGTAAACCCGCTGTGATACATCCTAATGTGACCCTCCAATAATTCTTAAACCACAATTATCCAATTGTTCCCAAAGCATAACATTAATTGCCAAAATCATCATTAGTTCAAAAAGAAGGATGCTTATCAGTCACAAACATTTTTCTGTACAAGCACAACTAAACCGAACTGTCAAATTCAAAAGTATATACAATAAAAAATAACCTTATTCAATTAAATTTGTTGGCCCACCTAAAGTCCACTCTGTCAATCATGTACACTACGATTATCTACAATCTCTCTATCTCCTAAAAAGATAGTGATAAGAGGTCAGCTGCCTGCTCAATAAGAGTAACTGATTGTACCCATAAAATCAATTAGCTATATATATATATATACATATATGTATGTATATAGTGAAGTGATTAAAACATACATATAATACTAAAATACACAACATTACTCAACCTATCTGATCAATTAACAAACATTAAAATTTTATCAAAACAATGATCAATGCTAATGTAATTTTTGTATTCCCGTTTATGTTTTATCTCATAATTAGTTGAATCACCTAGGCCCTACTTAACTTAGTAGGATCACATTGAACGATGTATCGGCTCATCTTAAGTCATCGTAATCTCTCACTGAGTGGAAATGTAATTAGATGTATAAATATGACATAGGATACCTCAATTTCTCAATCTAATATGGTACCTTATACTACTTAAGTACCTAGCCATCAGCACAGGATATTCTCATGAGTTAGGATATCTCGGTACCACTCTAGTACCTAACCATTAACATAGTACATCCTTAGGACTCAGGATATCCTGGTACCTACTCCACAAAAAGATAACTAATCATCGGTCGTTCATATTTAACCAATCCGTCAATCTATGGCATCGAATATAGCCTATCCTAGGTAAGCCATATATTTATGATTCACATAATTTTTTTACAACCTATTATAAATCGGTCTTTATTTAATTAACACATTTTCTACTTAATTAACAAGCAGTACACCTCATAATACATAACAAAATATAAAATCTAAAAACTTATAGTTTGTTAATTATTTGTGAAATAAATAAACATAATTCATATATGTAACTATGAATTATTAATTTAATTAATGACTAATTCAAAATATGATTCACTATAAAATAATTTATTAATAACAAAAATTCAAAGTTTCAATAACCGTACACTATTCTAAGAGTACACTCTAAGGTTATCTTTACCTGAATTTCAAATTCAACTAATTGATAATTCAATTTACTCCTTTATCTGACATTCAAACCTAGAAATTATAAATTTTTATTGGACTAATTTAAGAAAAATTTTAAGCTCAATTACACTTAGGGTTTTCTTGTTTGGTGGGTATGAAAAAAGAAGAATAGGTATGGAATGAAAGATTGAGAATTAGGCCCCATTTCAAGAGTCTAACTCCTGAGTCAAACATACGTGCATCACTTTGTAAGGTCCTTTTAATAGAATCTCATTAGCCAATATAGGTTCATCTCCATTCTTATAACATCCCAAAATTTCGTATTTAAACACTTGATTTATGATAATCCAATCTTATGTTTATATCCTAATTCATCACCCTAACATATCAGTCATTTCTATCCCTTATTTTCACATCAAACTAAGTACATTTCAAGCTCCATTCAAGCCTAAATGTATCAAAGAAAAGCATTGATAAGTCCACAATTTTTATATGTACATGATTTGGGACAATAGGCATAACTTTTACAATAGATGTTGGATTAAGGTCATTTAAGCACAGTTTCGAAGAAGACTTCAAGTTCTACAACTTCTATGAAGAACCTAAAGAGAGATTTTGTCATCTACAGAGTCAAAATTGCACATTAATAAAAATATCTAGAGAATGTCCGCTTAGCGGACATACGTCCCTTCAAACGGACGTGAACTGAGCTGGGACACTAAAATTCCCAAGAAGGTCTGCCCAATGGACATTTACAGGTCAAATTCCAGATTTCCAACTCCTACAAACTACCTATATTATGCATATCTATCATTTCTAACTCATTTTTCTCATTATTTTCCCTTCATTATCACTTCCATTTCAACTTAATATTATTTACAACTAAATCATAATCTATGTTTGGTCATCAACCCAAAAACATAACATTCAAATTTATACACATTCATCGTAAATTTCTAGACATGTTCAACTCCCTGTATTACCTTCATTTCATCTCTAACTCATCACACTACTTCTTCCCATTTCAAAACACCATATTATTCTTATTCTATTAGATCCAATCAGCAAAAACTATAAAATGTCCTACATACACCCTGTACAACATCACTAACTTGTAAAAATCCTATCTTTCCAATCCAATCTCCAATAATTACATACTTTATATCATTGGAAAGCTAAGAGAATCCACTACAACTTCTAAGAAGACAAATTAGTCCAAAAGAGCCTAAATTAATACAATTTTTCCCCTGAAGTCAGAACACAGATTTTTACCCCTATGAATGCTTGAAAATGCTATGCGAGAACTTGGAAAGTCATGAACAAAACATAAATATATTTTATTAATATCAAAAGAAGTTTTACAAAGCTTTAATGGGCATTTCAAGACCCCAATACATCGTTGATCTCATAATCCAAAAATACAAAATATGCATGTGAATGATACTTGAAATGCAACTAAAGCCTTGAATTTTCATAAACTAACTTAAATACAAAATATGTAGATTTGAAGTGATGTCTTAACTCTCGATCACTCGATCACTTGCTCGTCACTTAGAGATGGGGATAAAAGGGGTGAGCTAAAAAGCTCATGGGTAACAAGTTCATAACGGAGAAACAAGCAAACCATTGAAAATATGCATGATTGTAGTAAAATGCTTTGCAACCATAAAACATGTATTTCCCCAAATTATCAAACTTGTCAAACACATCATAAGACATGTATTTCTTAAATTCTCAAACTTGTCAATAAATTCATACAAAACGTAAGCAATTATAATGGTTTGGATAGTCCATAAACATGAGGGAGTTCTTGCGAACCTCTAGTAATAACAGAATGGATCATTTTGGATAGTCCATAAACATGAAGGAGTCTATGAAGGAGCTCCATTCTACTAGTGGGCAGGCGGGAAAAGTCTTTAACATGGTCAACGCGCACGTGACATAACATAATAGACTACCTCAAACGCATACAAACATGAATTTCATATTTATAACATCTTGCATATTTCGGAATCATGATTTCCATAAGCATGATATTTTTCAAATACAATTTTCATCATCATTTCATAAATCATCATCAAGATTCATGTACCAAACATATGGCAAATTCTTTAATCATTCAAGAAGAAATAAATGCAACATTTATAAAGCAATTGAAATCATTTAAATTTTTTGATTTGGAAAAATACTCGTAGTTCATTAACTCAACTATAAACATGTAACCCACCTGAATTCCTTGCTTAGAAATTTGCTTTAAAATGGCCCTTCTCTTGCTCCTCTTGCCTTACTTGATTTCCTTCAATATTGGCAAAAATCCAATTCAATAGGAATACCAATTGAGAACCCAAAAAGCATATTCACTAAAATTGATTCTAGAATACTTAAACCCATGTATTTCCTAAGCTTCATGAACCAAAACCCTTCAAAGGATTAAAATTAGGCTTACCTTAAATCTTCATCAAACAAAGAGATGTTTAGCTCAACTGGAAGTTCTTCTCTTCCTCTTTCTTTTTCTCTTCTTGAATACCCTCAAAATCACTCTTGAACACTAAGAAAAGATGAAAGCCTAATTTGCCTTCTCTCTTTCTCTCTAATGGTCGAAACCCTTACCTTTCTTTCTCTTTTTCATTTTTTCACTCTTCTCTCCCTTCATTCATGTTTTTTTCCATTAAATGCACAAGACACACTTTTTCCTCTTCCAATTCTACCCTTAATAAGTGTTAAAAGTCATCTTTACCCTTCCTTTAATGCTTCATGACTTTTAATCTTAAGTGATATGCCACAATTGTCCTCAATACATTCTTAATGCATTAATTTCACTAACTAGTGAAATAAAATCCTACTAACATTAAAATAAATAAATGCTGAGGAAGTAATTGCAGAAATTGAAGAACTTTCAGTTACTTTAGATAATGAAACAACCAAATCACTAGAAGAAGATTTGAACCGAGGCTCTTCATCTTGAATTCGAAGAAACCATCCAATAGAAAATGTTATGGGGAATATGAGCGAAAGAAGAAAAACAAAAGAAAGGAAAAGGGTTTATTATAGAGAACTTGCATGATATCTGGGCAACACTTCCTTACTTGAACCAGAGAACGTTAAAGAAGTAGTACAAGATGAATTCTGGATAACAGATATGCAAGAAGAGTTTATTCAGTTTTCACGGAATGATGTATGGGACTTAGTGCCAAGACTACAAGATATTAATGTAATTGGTACAAAGAGGGTGTTTCGGAATAAAACAGAAGAAAATGGTAATGTTTCCAGGAATAAAGCAAGGCTAGTAGCTCAGGGATATTCTCAAGTGGAAGGAATCGATTTCAATGAAACATTTGCACTGGTGGCGTGACTTGAATCGATCAGATTATTATTAGGCGTAGCATGTATAATAGGTTTTAAACTTTATTAGATGGATGTAAAGAGTGCCTTTTTGAATGGGTTTATACAGAAAGAAGTCTTTGTGGAGCAACCGAAAGGTTTCGTTGATTCAACCCATGCAGACTATGTCTACAAACTAAAGAAAGCACTTTATGGACTTAAACAAGCACCAAGGGCCTGGTATGAAAGACTCACTCAATGTCTTATCAAGCAAGGATATAAACGAGGCAGTGTTGACAAAACCATGTTTATTAAAAAGTTTAAATATGATTTTGTGATAGCTCATATTTATGTTGACGATATTGTGTTTGGTGCTACACGTTCAAAGATGGTCAAAAAATTTCTTAAGTTAATGACATATGAATTTGAAATGAATATGGTGGGTGAGTTAAACTTCTTTTTAGGTTTGCTAGTGAAATAAGTGAAGGATGGAATCTTCATATCGCAAACCATATATGCTAGCAACATAATAAAGAAGTTCGGTCTTAAGAAAACTCGACATGCAAGAACACCCATGAGTGTTTCAATGAAACTAAACAGAGATGAGAATGGGAAAAGTGTTGATGAAAGTTTATATTGCAGCATGATCGGTAGTTTATTATACTTGACTGCAAGTAGGCCAGATATCTGCTATAGTGTTGGTGTATGTTCTCACTATCAAGCGAATCCAAAAGAAATACATCTGACAGCAATTAAGAGGATTTTCAAATATATAAACAGAACATCAGATTTTGGAATATGGTATACATCATATTCAACATCTTATATAGCTGGATACAGTGATGCGGATTGGGCTGAAAATTTAGATGATCGCAAAAGTAATTCAGGGGTTGTTTCTTTCTGGGAAACAATCTTATCTCTTGGTACAGTAAGAAGCAAAATTTAATCTCACTCTCAACTGTTGAGGCTGAATACATAGCTGCAGGAAGCTGTTATTCACAGCTAATTTGGATGAAACAAATGTTAGAGGACTATGGGATTGATCAGAACGATTTAACAATTTTATGCGACAATAAAAGTGCCATATATATCTCAAAGAATCCGGTTCAACATTCACGGATGAAACATATTGATCTTTGATATCACTTTATTTGGGAGCTCGTGGAAAGCAAGGTGGTCATCTTATCTCATATATCTACCGAAAAGCAGTTGGCAGATATTTTAACGAAACCTCTTGATGCGGTCAGGTTTAAACTACTTAAAGGAGCTTTGGGACTTTGTTCCCTTCATTATTAGTCTCTTTGTATTGTTTTTAATTTTTTTTAAATGCAGTTTTTTTAGGTAAGGGATTTAAATCCCTAACTTAGCTTCTTTCTTTCTTCCTATTGCTGCCGCACACTCACGTTCCTCACACCATCTCCAAACAAGTCTCCTCTATACTCCACGCAAGCCACCCACACAAGCAAGTCACGTTTCTCTTCTCTCCTTCAGCATTCATCTTGGATTTGAGCAGTCTTTCGGTGTTGGTGTTCGTCATCACGCCCATTTCTCCAATCATTATACTTCGGTGGTGGCTCCTCATATACGGTGTTCCTCATCTGGTACTGACTTTCTCATCACATTATTCACTGATTGGGTTCTGATTGAGATGAAGAATTATGGTTCACTATCTTGGGTTGTGATTGGGTCTGTGGATTTTGGCGATTTATTTGATTGATTGCATGGGAATCAACTGCTTTAGTCTCTGATCTATTGAATCTGAGCTAATTTGACGTTGAAGCCTTCTAGTTTACTGATTGAGTCTTGGCTAATTGTGGACTGGTTGGAATTTCAATATTTGCTGGTTTTTTTTTTTTTTGCTGCTTGGGTTCTTGATTGTCTGTGCTTGGTGTTTACTGTATTGTTTCCTTTTGCCTGTTTGACATTGGAGTATGGGAAAAAACCAAGGAAAAGATTTTATTCTCTGTTTCTGAGAAAAAGGCAACAGCTCCTACGCGACGTTCAAGTCGTTTGCAATTTAATCCGGCATCTGGCAGAAGTTTTCCTGGGGCAAGGTCATCTTCGACAATGCCTATTGACATTTCGGATGTCCAGGAACAAAATGATCCTGTTGACGATGTTACTAGTGTGATCAAATCCATAGTGGAAGAGTCAACTTCAGATTCTGAAGCACCTCCTCTGGGTCAGTCTGTTCCACCGTCGGTACCTCCTCCAGCTCCGAGAAAGCGTACAAAGATGAAATGCCGCAAATCTGTCCACCTACCTCGTTTTCATCCCTCAGCTAGATTGCCAGTAAAAAAGCCATTTCTTTCAAGTTTTATACTCCAACCGCCAAGCAGAAGTGGGGTACATTCTCAGATATTGGGTTTGTTCTTGATCGGCCAATCAACCTGGTTGAATTTTAGAATCATGGTCTGCACACTTTACTTTCAGTGCGTACTTTGTTACAAGTCTCACTCCTTCCTCAATATTATTACTCTACTCTAGTAAAAGAATTTTACTCCAATTTAACAATTGGTATTTTAAATGAGGATGTTGTCTCTTTTGGAGTTGTTTATGTGCAGGGTCGGGTAATTCATTTTAATGCTACTCAATTGAATCTATTTTTGGGATTTGACAATGTGATTGTTGATCTATTATATGATAATGAGTGGGCTATCTCGACAGATCTGATTGCCATAATTTTACCTAGTGGCAAACTCACTACATGACTATCTAGTTCTGTTCTTCGGTCATCGATGTTGACCCAGAAGTATTTTGTGCTTTTTAAGTTGATTGTGACTAATTGGAAGCCAAGTACCCATGTCGTGACCGTCTATCTGGTCCAGGCCAAGCTGCTCTATGCGATAAGTATGGGAGTCAATTTCAATCTTGGGCGTTTTATTATCGACGTAATGCTGGCTATTGAGAGTATACTTTCCGTGTTTAATCTCACAATTTTTGTATTCCAATGAGGGTCCTAGGATTGAATCAAGCATCCTGAAGTCCGTACCATTGAAGACTATTTCTCCACGGATTTTTTGGCAACCACGGGTGGTGGACTTGCCTTATGTTGCTTCGGATCCTTCGGATGCCACAAGGACCTCCAATGTTAATCCCCATGCAGCCTTATTTTCTAAGATTGAGCGAATCGAAGGTGTTCTTCAAGTCGCTACAGTAGCCCTTCGTAACTTGAAGCAACGAGTTCTTTGTTTTTCGGGAGCTTATTAACTTTTGGCTTTTTGACATCTATTATCTCAAAAGGGGAGAACAAAGATAAGTTTGTATTTCTTCTCTTTATCTTTTGTTGACTGGACTTGGCTTATGCTTATGTACTTGAATATTGCATTAAGGGGGAGCAACAAGAATTTTATTCTATATGTCTCATTTCTATGTGTAGTTCTTGAGTTCAGACAAAAATGCCAAAAAAGGGGAGATTGTTAGAATATATTTTTTATATATCTTATTTAGTTTTGGCATTTTAAAATGGACATAGAAGAAAATTATTAATTGGATTGATGAAGATGGGTGGAGATTGTGTTTTAAATGGATATGTAGCAAATATGAAGATTGTGTTTTAATTGAAGTCTATCAAAAGGGAAGTGATATATATCACATATTGGATTAAATATATATATATATATATATATATATTGGATTAAATATATATATCACATGGGTCTTCGACATATATTGGTTGGCTATGCATAGTGCTCTCTTTTTATTTTAGTAAGCCAAAACACGTTGATAAGTGGAATGTAGTTAGTAGGCGTGAGTTTATGTGGAATACATTTTCTTGTAGTTTTTGAAGAAAAACACTACTGCTGCATATGTCAAGATATATAGGTAATTAACGTGTTTTTGTGTGAGCTATGGTGATGTTGTTCTATCAGTGAGGCAAACACCTTCTTTGGTGATGTGTGGACTGATTGTTACTCGAAAGGACAGAGTGACTGATTTTTGTTAAGAAAGTTTCTTGTCGGGTTATTTGGAGGAGATAAATCTATAGGGAAGTCTTCATTAATCTCAAGTATTTCGTTATTTGATTTTCTGTTGATTAAATACCTGAGCTATTTTTATTTATTATTACTTTGAGTAAAAGTAGTTAGGAAAATCCTCTGACGAGGTTAACACAAATCGGTCGTGTTATCGGGTGTGAAAGCCTTTCACGGGTAGTTAGGTTGTGAGATAGTTGTAGAGATTGAGAGGTGCTGTGATAGGTCAATCTTGTGTAATTCTATTGGACTACTGTGAAAGTGATTAATCTAGGTAAGGGCTCCACAGACGTAGGCAAAGTGTGTCGAACTGCATTACCAAATTTTTTGTGTTTTTATTATTTCGCTTTTGCTTAGTTTTATTCTGTTTGTGAAAAGGATAATTCGGAAAGTTTTCGAATTAATTAACCACTTTGGGTTTTCACTATTATATGGCTTAAATGTTTATATTCTTTTCATCTCGAGTTACCAGTTTGGGTTAGTTGCATGGACTGACATTTATATTAAGGAATTGTAATGCTGCTGTTACAGCAAGTTCTTCACTGTCTCAGGCATCTTTCAACAATATTTTGTATCTCAGGTCCAGAAAATACGTTTGCAGGTAATCTTCATTAAGAACTTTGATAAAATGCTGATCCTTGGGTGTGCATAGTAAACGTAATCTCTCAGTTCTTTTCTTCTGAGCTGATTTCTGTACTTATTGGAAAGGATTTTCAGATTAAGCATGCTGAATGCAATTCCAAGCATTTGCTTTACAAGTATGCTTTGCTATTTAAATCTTCTCCAAGTCGAACTGTTACACTGTTAGATTGACTGCAAGGAAGTTGTTGAAAACTTTGGCTGCTTTGCTCCCGTGATTTTCTACTTTTCAGCACAGCTGTTTGCTGGCAAGCTATCTGACGTCATTTTCAGCACTTTCTGAGCTAAGAAACTTTTACATAACTTTTTTACATGGTTATTATAGATTCGGCCAGAATTTGAAGCATTTTGTTAGCTTACCATTTGCCATTACTGCATATGGTAAGTACATATTCAAGATGGAGTTTCTCACAGATTTATGTCTATATTGTGTTCTTAAATATACCCATGCATCCAGACTTCTTAAAGCATGCAAATGTTAGAAATAGCTTCATTTAAAATTTGGATTTATTTTAGGAAATACAATTTTGTGCACGTTTTAGTTCATCATCTTCCATGTTTTTGAATTCTTACTAGGAAAATTGTTATTTATTTTTGCTCCATTGCATTTCAATTTTCTTTGTAGAAACTTCATACTTATACAAGCATGTGTTTTGCATTTGATGTTATTATCCTTGAAACTAATATTCAGACAACTTCTAGGAAGTGCCGCATTGCTGCTTCTAGTGGTGTGAAAACCCAGCATCCGCATTCTTTCAATCTTAACATTGCTAAGGTAGAGAAATTTCCTTACATACTCTTGGGTTTTATGATGTTTTCCTTATATGATATGTGTCATAACTTTCAGGATATGAAGCAGTACCTGGTGACACAATCAGTTGTTCACAAACTAGCTAATTCTATTTTACACAGTTGGCTGGTTGACTTCAGGATGCATGTTGAATTTTGCCGCTTCAGACTATGTAATGCTGCTATATTCTTTGTCATAATAACACATCAGGATTATCATGCTGACAGAAGTCGTATGTGCTGGATCCTTTATGCGCGTCTACATTGGTGATTGTATTGACATCTTTGGGAGTTCCGACTTAAGAAATCTTATTTGTGTTTTGTAGGATATAAAAGCATTTTCATAACAGTTCCTTCTTTGAAAAATGCACTACACTTAACTGGACCTTGCAGGCTATTTGCATCTATACAATTCATTAAAGTCTCAGCCAGATATCTTGAAGTCACTTCATTCCCCAATTCAACAATCTAGTCCTTTAGAGGGTTTGAGGTAGTCACACCTCTATCTTATTTTTCCTCTTATTCTTTGATGCCTTGTTATGTTTAGGATAAAAAGCATTTGTTGATTAACATGCAAGTTCATATCCTGTGTTAAGAGCTGACACATCTTCTGAAAGATTATTTGGTACCCTGGACACATGTTTAATTTTTGTCATGATTGTTATCACTGTGGCAGATGTTTTATACTGACGATACTCTTTGATCTTTATGAGTAACAAAGCTTCAATTTTCCAACTTATCTTCTTTTTGTTTTGTCCGACGCGGCCTACCATTTGATTATTTCTAGATAACAGGTATCATGATGGAGGTCGATTATCTGATCAACAAATGGCTTTGTCGCAATACCAACGTGAGGACCTTCATTTTTTAAGTGAGGAGGTGTGTGAACAATGAGGTCGTTGATCTTTTGGATAAGCCTGTGGTTCTGACACTGAATTCATTTGCATAAACTTCACCCACTGCCTTTATTGTTCAATCTTCTAGTATCAATGTATTTGATTGTTGTGCTTTGGATAATAAATTTTAGAGCAGATTCCTCAGCTGCAAGAGGCCTTAAGTAAGTATGAAAGCTCCAATGATGGGAGCACCCCTCAGGTGTTGATACTGGCTTAATTGAACTTCTTTGCTTGTAGAGCTGTCATAACCTAGGTTTGCTTAAGGATGCTAATAGCTCCAATATGGTTTGCTTTTTATCTGAAGCTTATGTGGAGTAAAAAGAACTAGTTGTACTTTAAATTCTGCAGGAAACTTATTCCTCAGTAAATTTTGTTTTCCTTCCAATTTCTGTCCTTAAAGAGCTTTCTTGTACTCTTCTACTGTAAAGTTAGCATGTTTGTGTGAAAGCAGTCAAACTAATAGCTATTGGTGTCTAATTTCCCATAGACAACAGCAGAGCCCGAAATTAATGTGTATTCAAATCATAGGAACGAGTAATCGAGATATGGTCATATCACGTTGATCTTGCCCATAAGTTAGCAGCTCGTGAACAGGAACTGCAAACGATTACCCCTAAGTTGATACTTGATAATGGCAACATTATGGCCCTTAGTTTAGTAGCATATAATTTGTTTAAGCCATTTCCTGACCAATTAAGGTGGAGATATCTTGTTTGATGATGACAGGTTAAAGAGTTAAAATATGCTATCTTGATACAATTTGCCTTTCCCTGGCTTTAGCAATAGTTGTCTGCTACTTTGATTGTAATGACTTGCGGATAAATGGTTAGCTTTATTAGCTTATATTTGTTAAATTATGAACTAACATTAACCACAATTTAATGTTAAAATCTTAGATTCAATATTGTGTCAATTATTAGGGTGTTGTAATATCGGATTAGGCTTTGCCGTATGTGTAGTGGAATGAAGTTACTGGACCATGTTATTGGGCTAACTGTTAATGGGTAGGTTAGTCCATTAAGCCTTACGGTTTACATGAAGAGTCCCTGACCTCTGCCATTATATATGTGTGGTTACTCCCCATTCGATAACTCACTCTAATACCAATTGAAAGAATATTGTCTCATACAATATTAACAAATTGTGATTGACTTACGGCATGTAAATCATAGAACGTAGGCTTTGCCGTATGTGTAGTGGAATGAAGTTACTGGGTCATGTTATTGGGCTAACTGTTAATGGGTAGGTTAGTCCATTAAGCCTTAGGGTTTACATGGAGGGTCCCTGACCTCTGCCATTATATATGTGTGGTTACTCCCCATTCGGTAACTCACTCTGATCAATTGCATATTGTGGCCAAAAGGACAGTAGTACTCTCCAATTCTTCAAAACATCGACATGGATCTATCAAGCGTTTTAGGTATTCCTAAACTACGTTCTATGATTTACATGCCGTAAGTCAATCACAATTTATTAATATTGTATAAGACAATATTTTTTCAATTGGTATTAGAGCGTGTTGTGATTTGATTTGTAGCTATAAAAGGTTAAATCTTATTTGCTTAGAATTACATGGAATCCTATAACACGGAAGGTGAAACAAATTTCTCTTGAATTTTTTAATGATTTCATGGATTGTATATATATATTAATTATATATATATTAATGTATCTTGAACCATATAGCGTTCCAGAATTCATGTCATACTTGTTTTGATGTTGTTATATGAACATGCTGTAATAAACCCTAAACCTCCCATTGTTAATTGGATTATTTGCGACCCCGATCTTTTCCCAAAGTTTCCCCCCGAAAGTGGTTCAAACCAATGAAACAATGGCCCTCTGTGTGTGTGTGTGTGCTTTGACACCGGTGATGAGAGGCTTGAAGGTTTGCCGCCTGCATCGTTCCAACATTTCAATCAAACGTTTCAAAAAAGACCCAGGAAATCAGCTCTGGGATGATGAACAGGTGGGATACCTGTTTCTGCGCACGAGACGGTGTTATGCGTCTCCTTGGTAGGTCGGGAAGTCGGGTCAAGGTCTCGGGTCAACGCTGCGGGTCAAGTTCAACGCGGGTCGCGATATCAATCGATGCGTCATCGTGATGTCAGCATAGCGCAGGGTCTCCGGGTCAGTCGCGATTACGGCTCGAGTTCTCGGGTCGGTTTGTGGGTCGTTGGATACGACGTCAGCTAACGTCACTTGGCCCGGCTCACTCGCACCTCCTGGCGCTTGTGGCACGTGGGGACCGTAGAAATATTTTTTTCCTTTGTTTAGCTGTTAATTATTTTTAATTTCTGATTTATTAGTAATTTTGTAATAATTTTATGATCATGAAAATTATTTATGCTGAAATTTTGTTTGTTTTGAGCTTTAAAATTGAGATTTGAGTACTTTACTCTAGGAATTTTGACCTGAAATTTTCTGTGTAATCTTTTTAAACCTATTTCCTATGACATATACGAAACACTCTCCCAACTAGCACCATTCAAATGTAGAACAAATTTTGGAAGTACATTTATGATATTTAATTGTTGGTAAATTGATTTAATTTTCTAGAACTGCTTCTAAATTTTGGAACCTTGGTTCACATGTCCAGAAAGTAAGGATTTAAATAATCTTATCTGGTTGTAAGCCCGCCCATCGTAGGAACAATTAAGATGAGAGCTTGTGTAAATTATTTATGGAATTTGTTTTTAAGAAATTGCATTATTAGTATACATACCCTATCGGAATGATATTAATGATGTGATATTTTGTGTTTATGTTCTATATTGGTGTCGGTGCTAGGCGTGTTTTTTGGTTGATTCTTTGTGGTTGCTTAAATGTTATATTTTTTATTTTAAATGCCCTATCGGTGTTAAATCTTGAAATGTAGTATTTAAGATGAGGGAGTGTGCTCGTGGATTATAATTGAGGACCCTATCGGCATAATTACGGTGACATGAGAGCTTTAAATTAAAATCAACCATATTTGATACCTCCAATACTGTCTAAATCTCCCATTTGTTTTTTGCATTTCAGTTGCTACTATTGCTGCTAAGTCTAACGCACCGATCATTCTGACTAAGTCTAATTATGAGGATTGGTTAGACTCTATGAAGCTGAGTTTGGCCATGATGAGCATGGACATGGCTTCGACAGAGGATGCACCTCCTATGCCATCGCCTGAGTCTTCTGAACATGAAAAAGCTATATATAACAAGTGGCAACATTCTAACAAGGTGTGCCTGATGTTCCTATCTTCTCACATGGATAGAACCATAAAGAAAAGCATTCCAGAGTATGCCACTGCAAAGGGATTCTTGAAAGTTGTGGGTGAAAAATTCCTTTAAGATTGACAAAGCTAAGAAAGGTCATTATTTATCTCTTTTAAGTAAGACTAAGTATGATGGTCTAAGCGGTGTTCGTGAGCACTGCATGAAGCTTCTGCATTATTATAACAAGCTGCAAGATATGAAGGTGGAACTAGGTGAGAATTACCTCACTTGGCAAATTCTTGAGTCCCTGCCTCCCCAGTTCAGTGTCGTGAGAACCACCTACAATACTACTCATGGTGAATGGACTGTGAATGAGTTAATTTCTATTGTTGCTCAAGAAGAAGAAAATGTGAAGAAGAGCACATATCATTCTGTTCAGGCTATTATGCATAACTCCACACAAAAGAGGAAGTTTGATAATGGTAAGAAGAAGTTCAAACGCTTTTCTAATAAGAAGAAGGCTATGCATGCAAAGAAATCTTTTGAAGGTAACTATAATTGGTGCAAGAAGTATGGCCACAAGTAGGTCAACTGTAGGAAGTTTAAAAGTTGGCTTGAGAAGAAACAAAAGAAAGGTAATCCCTTAGCCTTCGTATGTTTTGAATCCAATTTGGTTGATATTCCACTCAATTCTTGGTGGTTGGATACTGGGCCCTCTATTCATGTTGCAAACTCCTTTCAGGTGTTCAAAAGGAGCAGGAGGCCAAGTGATGGGGAATTACAAGTTGTGGTTGGAGATGGTAGCAAAGTAGGCGTGGAGCATGTAGGGCTTATTAGTTTAAGATTATCTTCTGGTCATGCCTTGGATTTGAATGATACTGTTTACGTACCCTTTATGAAGAGGAATTTGATTTCAATTTTTGTTTTGGATCGATGTGGATATTCTTTTCATTTTGGTAATGGGAAAGTTACCATTTATTATGATTCTTGCATTGTTGGCTATGCTATTCTTTCCGATGGCTTATACATGTTGCAAATCGATTCCAATCAACCAACTGTAAATTAGATTAGTGGCACTAAGCATTGTAGATTGAATGATAATTCTACTATGCTATGGCACAGATGCCTTGGTCATATTTCCGGAGAGAGAATTGAGAGAATGATCAAGGAAGACATTTTACCTGAATTGGATTTCTCAGACTTCAATACTTGTGTAGAATGCATTAAGGGTAAACTTTCCCGCAAGATAGGGAAAAGGGTAGGTACTCGAAGTCAAGAAATTCTAGAGCTGATCCACACTGATATCTGTGGTCCTATCACTCCATCCACTATAGGTTGCTACAGATATTTTATTACTTTCACCGATGACTATTCCAGATTTGGTTGGATTGAACTCACTCATGAAAAATCTGATTCTTTAGAGGCTTTTAAGAGTTTCAAAGCAGCCGTGGAACTCAAAACGGGGAAGCAAATAAAGGCAGTTAGATCTGATAGAGGAGGAGAGTTTTATGGTAGATATAATGAAGCTGGCAGAAACCCTGGGCCATTTGCTATATTTCTTCAGGATTGTGGAATTTAAGCTCAATACACAATGCCTGGTACACCGGAACATAATGGGATTGCTGAAAGGTGAAATCGTACTCTTATGGAGGTGGTAAGGTGTATGCTTGCACATTCTTCTTTGCCAGAATATATATGGGGTGATTGTTTGAAGACTGCTGTTTATATTTTGAACCAAGTACCTAGTAAATCGGTGCCCAAAACCCCATATGAGTTATTTACCGGTAAGAAACCGAGTTTGCATCATTTCCACATTTGGGGTTGTAAAACAGAGGTAAGACCTTATGACCCACAGTTGAAGAAGCTTGATTCCAGGACCATCAGTGGATATTTCATTGGCTATTGCATTGGCTCTAGAGGATGTAGATTTTACTATCCATCTCATTCGACCAGAATAATTGAATCTAATCGAGCTGTTTTTCTGGAAGATTCAATGGATGAAGGAATAATAGAGCCATGTGATGTTTCCATCAATATAGAGGGTGTAGATGTACATGTACCCATTGATTTAGCATTCCCGACTCAAGTTGTTCCAGTTGTTGATCCTATTGAAAACATTGACCTTCCTGTCCCACAACCCTCAATGGACAAAGGATCAAGCCAAGTAGAGGAGCAAGTGCTACTGAGAAGATCTGAAAGAGAACGCAAATCCACTGAAAAGGAGGAGTACGTATATTTGGAGGAACATAAGTACCACATTAGTGACCTATCTGATCCCTGCACTTTTCAGGAAGCTATGGCTAGTCTTCACTCTTCTCAGTGGAAAAATTCACACGTCCTGATATTGCCTATGCTGTTGGTGTGCTTAGGAGATTCTTGAGCGATCCTGGAGTGGAACACTGGAAAGCTGCCAAGAAAGTTATGAGGTACTTGCAAGGTACCAAAGACTATATGCTTACCTACAGAAGATCCAGTCATATTGAGGTGATTGGATATACTGATTTGAACTATGGTGGTATCATAGGTGACCAAAAATCCACTTCTGGATACTTGTTCCTAATGGCTGGAGGTGTTATTTCATGGAAAAGTTCCAAGCAGACTACCACGATCGGTTCGGTTATGGAGGCAGAGTATGTAGGCTGTTTTAAGGTTACTAAACAAGTTATATGGTTGAGAAACCTAATTTATGATTTTCATCTTGTGGAGAGTGTTTCTAGACCTTCGACCATTTATTGCGACAACTCTGCTGCCGTTTCTTACTCTTGCAATAACAGAATAGCAGCATGCACCAAACACTTTGACATCAAGTATGAGTTTGTGCAAGAGAACATTCGAGAGTTATAGACCAGTATTGAGCACATAGACACCGAGCTTATGGTTGCAAACCCACTGACCAAAGGCTTGACAACTGTAGTTTTTCAAGGTCATGTAACTTGTATGGGCGTTATTAAAATTGATGATGTTCAGGGTTAGTGGGAGTTTGGTCATGTATGGCATTTATTAAACTAATTTTGAAGTAATTCAGTTGTTTATGTCTCGAGACAGTTATTCTATTGTTACTGTACATATCGTTATTATTGCTTAATGCCATATTTTGTTCGCGTGCATATTGTGTTATACTTATATAGTATAAGAGAGACAATTTTGTTTAGTCTCAATGTTGAATTTATACTTATACAACATGTAGTTGGTATAAGGGTTGTAGAGACATTTTAGTCTCGTTGTAATAGTATAGACATTTTGTTTAAGTCTCAATTTTGTGATACTGAGATGTTGTGTTGAATATGCATCCTTGTTGGATGTTTGGACCGTTATCTAGGACTGCATATGGATCATATTTGGCAGTGTATGTCCTAAACCCAGTTATCCACATTACTCAAGTTAATTGGGACATGATACTTTGACCTGTATGATGTTTAGTGACCTTATGATACGCATGACGAGCTATAAGTACTTCGGAGCACACGTTATCGACAGAGGCGTAAGAAGTTATCTGATTATGTTTAAATTGTTTCACAGTCATTTACTATTTTACGCAAGCTTTATTTAGTTGTTAAACAAATCTTTAGTGTTTATCTTCAAGGGTTTTCTTTATGGTTCTTTCCCTTGTCGTAATAGTAGAACCGTTGGGTTGATAAGTGAAGATTAGCTTCACTTAGAAGATTACAGAAATAATATGGCATTAGTTTAACCCTAACCTTCTCTCTTTCTCTTTGATTCCTCTGTTCATCGCCGTTAAAGGCTTTTAAACGCACAAATCACGCTCATCTATTTCTTCTTTGGAGTTGATGCCTGCTCGAAAGGCATAGTTGATATGAAGATACGTATCATTGGTGCTTTCATCGACTCATCCTTGGGTCCTCGTTTCCATGGCTTCTCCACCACCTACTGATGTTCCAGCGACTAAGGCAAAGTTGGAGCAACTTTTGGGCAGCAAGTTTGCCGATATAGATGGTCGTATTCAGGAATTGGATGGCAAGTACGACATGTACCGATTAAGCGTACATCAGGAAGTCACATCTCTCAAAAATGTGGTCACTCAGCTTACGACTCGCTTGGACAAGATGATCGTCGATCCACAGTTCGTCCAGCGCCATTTTGTTCATCGCTCCCCGCACCGAGAAGAGAATCAATATGAGACTTTCACGTCTGGCCCACGTGTGCATGGCGACAGTTCTGGCACACTTGTGAATAACCCTGCTTTGAAATTAAGACTAGGTCCTCCACGTACTGACGGGTCCGACCCGAATCGATGGCTTTTTTCAGTAAATGAGTATTTTCAATGGTATAACATACCAGCGGATCAACGTTTGGGCATTGTCTTGATGATGTTTGAAGGGCCAGCGTTGGACTGGTTTCGCCGTCTTAAATTGAACGGCCTGTTAGGTACGTGGCCGGACTTCATTGAGCAATTTAAATTCCGTTTCGATCCTGAATTGTATGAGGATTACTTTGGTTTACTTGCTAAACTTCAACAACATGGCTCCCTTTTAGAATATCAGAACGAGTTCGAACGTCTGTTGAATAAGGTGTCGGGTATGGCGGAACATTCTCTTATTTCGGTTTATATTTCGGGTTTGAAAGATCCCATTCACAGGGAGTTGCGTATACAGCGTCCAACTACCCTTAACGGTACATTTGTGTTAGCACGAGAGTTTGCTACCAAGCATTAAGAGTCATCAACTTTTTCTACACGTCGGGGTACATGGCAAGGTACACGTCCTAGTGTTCCTTCTTCAAGTACTGATACCTCGCCTTCTAAGGCGGTCGTACCATATACTCCTCCTTCAACAGTTCCACTATTGCCTACTCCTTCTGGGAATCAACGGCCTATCCGCAAGATGTCTCCTTCGGAGAAAGCTGAAAAGGATTTGAAGGGTTTGTGCTACTACTGCCCGGAGAAGTGGTCTAAAAACCATAAGTGTAACGGTCGTTTCCTGTTGTTATTACTGATGAGGAAGATAATGATCACCAGAATGATGAGGTGAATGAGGAGGTTGCCTTTCAAGCTGATATATCCAGCCTTCACAGTTTAGCTAGTGCTTTGTCGCCTCGCTCACTACAAATGAATGGTTTCGTCCAGGGTGAAGCAGTGGATGTTTTGGTGGATGGCAGTAGCACACACAATTTTGTGCACCCTCGCTTGGTTGAAAGGCTAGCTTTCTCGATCTCCAAAGGTAGTTCCATTTTGTGTGTATGTAGGAAACGGCGATTCGCTTATCTGTGATACTCAGTGTGCAGGTGTCGACTTATCTATTCAAGGCTATAACTTCCCAGTTGACCTTTTTGCCCTTGACATACATGGGCATGATATTGTACTTTCTGTGCAGTGGCTTCAATTATTGGGGCGTGTTAGTCATGACTATGCTAAACTGACTATGAAATTTCAGTGGGGTGATCGTCCTATTATTTTACAGGGTGAAACAAAACCTTTGCAATCATTATCATTGAAAGCTTTTTATTACCTATGGGCTGCGGAGGATATTTGCGAGTGCTTTGAACTGTTGTTGGTTGATGTGTCTCTTCCAAATTCGAAGACGTCATTGGACATTCCTAGTACATTGCCAAGGGAATTACAAGATGTTTTGCTTCAGTTCCACACGATTTTCGACTCCCCAAATTCCTTGCCGCCACATCATGATCATGATCATAGGATTTTTTTAAAACCAGGCACAGCTCCAGTTCATATACGCCCTTATCGCTATCCACATTTTTAAAAATTCAAAATTGAAAGGCTTGTTCGGGAAATGTTGGCACAGGAGATTATTAGACCCAGTCGGAGCCCTTTTTCTTCGCCGGTCTTATTGGTCAAAAAAAAAGATGGGTCCTGTCGATTTTGTGTTGATTATAGAGCCCTAAATGCAATTACTATCGCTGATCATTTCCCTATTCCCACTGCAGATGAGCTCTTTGATGAATTAGGAGCGGCTCAGTTGTTTACCAAATTGGATTTACGATCAGGTTATCACCAAATTCGTATGCACGACAGAGATATTGCTAAGACTGCCTTTCGAACCCATGAAGGTCATTATGAGTTTGTAGTGATGCCCTTCGGTCTTACTAATGCATCTTCGACCTTTCAATCATGCATGAATCGGGTATTCGCTCCTTATCTATTTAAGTTCGTCATTGTGTTTTTTGACGACATTTTAATCTATGGCTCTACTCTGGCGGATCACGTAACTCACCTTACCTTGGTCTTACAATTGTTAGAAGCTAATCAGTTTTTTGTTAAACTTTCAAAGTGTTCTTTTATGGTTCATCCGTGGAATATCTAGGCCGTATCATTCAAGGTGGCTATGTCTTAGCTGATCCGTCAAAGATCTCCACCATGGTTGATTGGGCTATTTCTAAAACAATAAAGCAGCTCCGGGGGTTTTTGGGTTTAACAGGTTATTATCGGCGCTTTATCCGTGGCTATGCCACCATTGACGCACCTCTTACTAATCTTTTGAAAAAAGATGCGTTCTCATGGATGATGAAGCCACACGTGCTTTTCAATCACTGAAGGAGGCTATGATTCATGCACCTGTTTTGCATTTACCAAATTTTACTGATGTCTTCGTTGTTGAAACTGATGCTTCAGGGTATGGCATAGGAGCGGTCTTAATGCAAAATGAACACCCGCTGACATTTTTTAGTAAAAAAATTGGACCGAGACGTGCCTCAGCATCAACCTATCACAAAGAGCTATACGCCATTGTTGAAGCGGTGTGCAAAAGTGGAGACAGTATCTCTTAGGGAGGGACTTCATCATTCGGACAGACCAACGCAGTCTGCGCAAACTACTGCAACAAGTTATCCAGATGCCAGATCAACAATTCTACATTTGAAAATTGTTGGGCTTCCGTTTTACAATTGAATATAAACCTGGAAAGTCGAATTTAGTGGCCGATGCCTTATCCCGAAAGGAAGAG
>JAOSBN010128447.1:0-30057 GCA_027563595.1 Erythroxylum suave
AAATGCTTCCTTTTCATCAAATCCAACTGCCCCTAATCAAAGTGAGAAAAACTAAGTAGAATCTCATAATTTAGCACCAAAACTTCAAATAAGCAAAGGATAAAGGACCAAAAACATGTTGAATTTGCAAGCTATCATAGAGTTAGGATTGTTATAGACCTGTTGTTGAATGTTGTCCAGATTGTTTTTAGCAATATTCAACAGATGTTGTGTATTTCCAATGTTATTCCTAAACAGTCTCTTCATTTCCATATTAATAAACTTCAATTTCTTGAAGACAATGTACTGATTTGTTCTAGTAAACCTTGTCCTCAATGCCCTTTATAAGGCATGTTCAAAATTTACTAGCTCAATTAAAAAAATGTTGAATCCAAAAGGCTTTTTGGGGTTAACATCACAATTTTGAGTAATAACAGGTGAGTGATCAAATAAAATACTAGTAAGATAAGTAGAAAAACAATTGGGAAACTTCACCATCTAGTGAATATTACTTAATCTACGATCAAGCTTTTTCCAATGGAATTCACCTCATGTTGCTTACTGCTCCAAGTAGAATAATTAACTTCAGCTTGAATATCAATAAGTTGAGCTTCTTCAACACACTTCCTAAAATTAGTACAAGGAACTCCTATAGATCTGGGACCTTCATCTTCTTCCAACTTCAGGATGGAGTTAAAATCCCTAATAATGATATAAGGATTCGTTATAATGGATGTTAAATCCTTGATTTGGTTTCATTTTTTTAATCTATTCTTAAATATGGAATTTAATTACTTTTTTCTCTTGCTTTTGAACTTTATTGTAGGATGCATAATAAATAAAATGCAACCTCTCAAGGTCCTTTATAACAAAAATACAAGTGAATTATTAACAAAATTAGACTTAACATGCTTATGATAAACTATTGGGTTAAAAAAATTCGATAAAAGGATTTATTAATTTCAAGTTTAAAATAAATCCTATGAAAACAAAACAAAATTATTTGAATAAGTTAAAGCATAAATACATTATAACACTTTTGAAGAATGGAACAATAGATCAAAACAAAAAAATGAATGAAGTTAAAACATGAACTTCATAAGAGTAACAAACATTTCATC
Organism: Erythroxylum suave; assembly: GCA_027563595.1. Taxonomy (NCBI): domain Eukaryota; kingdom Viridiplantae; phylum Streptophyta; class Magnoliopsida; order Malpighiales; family Erythroxylaceae; genus Erythroxylum; species Erythroxylum suave. The sequence goes on from JAOSBN010128447.1 coordinate 1,101, forward strand.
AACATACGTATAGACCATAAGGTGATGATGTTTCAAGGTATTGTAATCATGAACATGATTAAAAATGGATTCATGATAAATCTTAACCATTCAAAAGAGAAATAAACAACACAAAGTTTGCTTCCTACACCTTACACATTCACAAAATTTAAAAAAAATAAAGAGAAAAACATTTTAACTAAACTATTTCACCAAAAACATAAATATGACATATGTGACATAATCAGAAAATCTAAAAGCCCATAACCATTGCAAAAATTTGCCATAAAATAAAGAAGCATTATATAAGATCAAGCAAGTTAAATTAATAAAATGCAAAGAAAAAAGAAAAAGACATAAATAAATTAGTTCTTCTAACTATTAATCCTTTAAACTCTATTTTCTGCATTTACTTCCCTATTTCATTCTTCCCCTTCCTTGGTTTGTTTCCATAATATCGCTGCATCCTTTTTCTTAATCTAATTATTATGAAAAAGTTCCTTAAAAATGGTTTTTACAACACACTATTTACCTATCAATCCTTAGTTTTGTTCCATAGATAATAACTTCCCGCCTTTAAACTCTAATGTTTCTCAGCCTGTAAAAACTCTTCCATTCAAAGATATTACTAGTTCCTTTTTTTAGCTTTTTTTCATAACACAAACTTGAATTAGTCCATTCGTAAGTCTGGGGTTCAATTAGATGATGATCTAAGACCTGAGCTAACATTGGACTACTTTCCACCTAGTGAAGCCTCTAATAAGATAATAGTCTTCCCATCGTTGAAGATTCTAAAAGTAAGAGCAAACATATGGAACTCAACCATTCTTGGTTTATTCCTTGATAAGAGAGTGGCCTTTCTAGTAATGAAAATTTAGGCTTTACATAACTTGAAGCAACGTGGATTGCTAGAAGTTTTTATGAATAATGAAGATGTATTTCTCTTTAAATTCACAAGTCTTGAAGATGTAAGGAAAGTTATCAAGCTATACCATGGCATATTTATAACAACCCTCTGTTTCTTTAGTTATAGAGGGCCTGGACTAAAGTCAGATGACATCAAGCAAGAAAATATTGCTATTTGGATATGTATCCATGAGGTTCTTCTGGAGTATTAGGCAATAAGTGGCCTTAGTCACCTTGCTAAATACATTGGCAAACCAATTTTCATGGATCAAGCAATTGCTGAGATGAAAAGGGTTAGTTTTGTAAGAATATGGATATTGGTGACTTTTATCACTTATTTACTTAAGACTATACCTTTCATCAAGATGAATGAAGACCTTGAACTTGTCGAGGATCATTTAAAAGTCTCCTATACCTAAAAGCGCTAACCTATTATAAAGAAAACTTGAAGGCCAATAAGAAGACTGTTTTTTACCAGCAATTACCAAGAGCTCATAGGAATTGTTGAACATCAGGAACAAATTAATAACTCTCTAAATCAAAGTAGAAATGCTCCTATAAAGAGGGAGATCACCAGTAATAAAGTGAGTAACTTACATAATGACAAAGTATGTAATATCCTAGTTTGATTATTATACTGTATAATATGTTATACATGCATTTTATAAAGTATGCTCTATTTATGATATAATAAAGTAATTTAAAAGTTTGAATGTATTATTAAGGTTATAACAGAGATCATGGATAGACCATAGATGGTTCTAGACTTGTCCAAAAATTTCTCAAAAATTTTCTTAAGACTTTTAAAAGCTATAGAATGAGTTTAAACGAGCTTTAAAAGCCTCAAAATGTGCTTTGAGAATTTAAGTGACACTTTTGAATGAAATCTAGATGATTTTTATGATTAATATTTTTGGATGAATAGTGAATATGAGTGAATAGTATTTCCACTTGAATAGTGATTTTGGGGAGCTAACCCCCAAATTTTAAAAAATACCAGAAATAGGTATTATAGTTTAATAATAATAAAATGGATAAAAAATAAGCCCAATTGCATGAATTTTAGGTGTTTTGAAAGTTTAGAATTAAAATGTCCTTTTTGAAAAATAATAGTTATTGAGGATTTTAAACCCATTCGAATATTTTTAAAGTATCCAATCAATAATTAGTGACCCTAATTTAAGTATTTTATGGTCAATTTGATAATAAGACTATTATGGAATAGTTTCATGATTTAATTCAGTTAGTCAGTATATTAAATGCATTAAAGGACAGTTTGGTCTTTTTACATGATATTAGTGGATTGATGAGTCATTAGAGATGACCAATGAGGAAATGACATGTGTTTAAGGAGTCATTAGGGATGACAAATGACAAAGTGACATGTGCAAAGCATTAAAGAGTATAAAAAGCAAACCGAAGACATAAGTTGCTTCATTTGATAAGTTAACGTGAGAGTGAATGTGTGAGTGCACTTGAGAGTGAAAAAGAAGAAGAAAAGAAGAGAGAGAGCAGGGGGGTTATAGCCATAGATAGGGGAAATGAAGGAAGAGAGAGAAAAAAGAAAAGAGAAAGGAGAAGAGAGAGCTACGACTAAGCCATAGAGAAATGATCCAAGGAGTTTTTCATGCTTTTCTACCTTCAGTCAAGCTTCCAACAAGATCCTATAGACATCCAAGTGAACAAGAAGAAGAAAATGGGTTGGTAAGCTTACTAATTTTGTTTAAAATTTGGATTTGTTGGGTTATAGGTTAGATTTGGTTTTGATGGTGTAAATTGCACCCTTTTGATGTGATATCAAGGTTATATTACATTAGAAGCAATTTAGAGACGAAAATCAAGAAAAACTAATGTGTGGAACCTTGGTCAAACTTGATCAAAGGTAAGATCCATTTCTTAAAGTAGTTTATTTTCCCGTTTGATGATTTAAGACTAATGATTGGCATTAGGAAGTTAGTTAACTGGTGAAAGAATGAAAGAAAAACCATAGAAATCACTATATGACATTTCAGCCATGGATAGGGTTTTAATATGATATGATCCCAAATTTTATTTTGATGTTTCATAATGTTCATAGCATGGTTTTGATGTTAACAAAGGAAAGAAATGAAAATTTTTGATTTGGAATTGGTTTTGGTTGCAATTTGATCAAAGGTGCATGGTTATGTAAAAAATTTGTTAATGAAATTTTATGGCTTAAATGTGTGTATTAAAATGTCATGGAAATGAATTTGGATTGGTTTTAAGTGTTAGAAGTCAAATGGAATTAAATTGCAAAAGTGTAATGTAAAACATATTAAGTTTAGCCTTAACAACTTTTTTGGTATAAAAGTATGGTCATGTTGTAATGACCATATAAATGTGATCAAGGATGGTCATTAAGTGTATTTGTAGTATTGAAATTATTAGATGAAGTGCTATGTTAATATTTGAAGGAAAAAATTAGTATATGGAGTGTATGTGGAAAGTAATGAAGTTGACATGGTTTATAGTGTATTTAATTAGAAAATGTATTGAGGAGTTAAATGTATTCATATTAGGTTTTTGGATCAGAAAACGAAACCAAGTGAAGGATTTCGAAGTGGTGAAAAGGAAACCAACTTTGTGACTTTATGTCTAGTGTACTGTATGGTAAAGAAACTAGTGGTAGCTTACGTTGAGTAAGAAAGTTCATGAGAATAATAATGCCGCCATTATTTATGTTAAAAGCAATTTGAGAGGCATCTTATGGTACCAATTCTAGTAGTTGATTTATTTTCAGTATAAATTTTTTTAGAAAACTTATTGCCCCCATTGTTTATTGTTTAAAGAAAAAGGAAAATGAAAATTGTATATTATGAATTTAATGTTGAAAAATATTTCGAAATAGTATTTTAGAACAATTGAAATTGCATTTTATGAAATGTTATGTTATTACCAAATTTGATAATGCATGAATGAATGTTTATGGCGATTATTTTAGCATGAGCTTTCTTATTGTATGGGATTATTTTAGTTATCATATTATGAAAGGTTTAATTTTTAGTAAAATGATTAACACTTACTAAGCTTGTTTAGTTCGCCCTTGTTTTTATGCTTTCAAATAAACTGCCCCAAATATACGTGCAGGTGCTACAATAGCTAGGATAACAACAGAGAATTAGTAGTATCATTAGGTGTTGCTTTTCTTGTGTCATTTTGCTACGTACATTTGTGTAAAGAATGGATGTATGTAAAATCTTTTAAATGAAATGCATCAATATGTTTTAGCTTTTAAAAGTTTATTAATGTGATTGTTGAGAATTATTTGTTTGTGGTTGCTTATCAGTGGATTTGAAGTCCAAAATTTGTAGTTGAGAAATTGGTGTGAATATAGAAGTGTTTTGAAATTTTATAATGGATTTGAAAATTTTGGAAATGTTAAAATACAGTTATTGTTTTGTTGAAATTTTTAACAAAACGATTTAGAAAAAAATTCCCACCATTTTTCATGCTTTTAACTTTTAAAGTATGAAAGGTTTTCAACAGTTGAATGACTTAGCTTTGAGGGAAACCTTCAGTTAATTTAGATATCAATTGGAGGGTTTTATGGGGTCACCTGGAGGGAGTTTCAAAAGGGGAACTCTAGGATGGGTCATTTCAAAGAAACTACTGAAGGTAATAGGTGAGCTGAACTCTCAACTTCAACTTTTATTAGGAAGACATCTGTATAATCATCTTCGAGAGAGAGTACACCTAGAATACTAGTTGGAAACTCTGAAAAAATTATATCTAGAACCCTAATTGTATAGTGTAATTCTACTGGAAAATGGCAAGCAAAACTTTGTCACTAGGAGGAGATCAAGTAGTAAGAAGAAGACTCCATCCTTAGAGCTTATCCCATGAATATCGTTGTTTAGAATGTGAGAGGGGAAAATGCTGCCGCCAAAAAGCTATTTATAAGAAATATGATTTTGTAGAATAAGGTGTTGGTAGTTAGTATTTTGAATACTCGAATAAAAGAGAATAGTGGCAACTTGTTAAATTACTTTCCAACTGATTGGAAAGAAATTTCAAACTACAATGCTCATCTTAATGGAAAAATAATAATTCTCTATAACTATACTGTTGTATCTGCTTGTCCTAGAATTATTTTTGACCTGATTATTCACCTAGGGATCTCAGTAAGGTACTTTCTTTAACCTATTTACATCTCCTTTGTGTGTGCACATAGTAGCTCTTATCAGAAAGCATTTCTATAGAATCAAATTAAGGAAACAATAACTTCTATTAGCTAATAAAGAAACCCTAGTTTGGCATGAATGAATGTCGTTGATGGTTGTATAATGTCTCAACCGACTAGAATGCCTCCTTATACTAGAAAAGATCACAAAACAAATTCAATCGAGGGTGAACAAATCACTTTCCTAAGTAGGAATATTTCAACTCATTCATTCAGTTCTTATTTTCGTACATATATACTAAAGCTCCTATATATTCTTATCCTAAAGCATCATCAAATCATTCGAACGAATCCTCAAGAATTTCTTATGTAGAAATCTGAATAGCTCCCAGAAGTGGAAAAGGTTAAATGGTTAGAATTATGTCTACCAAAAGAGGAAGGTAGTCTCAATCTATGCCCAATCAAAACGACAAATTAAGCATTACTTCTTAAACGATTTTGGTAGATCTTGATCGACAAAAGTTCTCTCTGGATCAAATGGTTTCACTCGTATTTCCTCCAAGTTAAAAGTAATTGGGCAATCTAAAAACATCCATTCCATTCCTACTACAAGAAAAATAGTTTTTAGCGACAGAAATTACTGATGTAAAATAAAGATATTCTGTCAAAAAACTAATTTGGCGACGAAAACTACCGATGGAAAGAGTCGTCAAAGAAACGATCATACGTAAAATTTAGCAAAGGATAAAATGAATCTGTCGCAAACTTAGAAATGGAAATATCCATCGGTAAGTTTAGCGATGGAATTTTGCATTTTTGTCACTAAATTAAGGTAAATTTGCTGAAAAATTTAGAATATTATTTTGTTAATTTGCTAATAGAATTACCATATTTCATAAGTGAATTTAGCGATGGTAAGTTCTAGTTCCGTCGCTAAATTTACCGATGGACATAAAACATTCTGTCGCTAAATTTACCGATAGAAAATTTTATTTGTCTCTAAATATTTTCCAACAAAATAGTTTATTCTATTGGAAACGTAGCAAAGGAGTTATATATCTATTGGTAACTTAGCGTCAGAATGATATATAGCAATCCATTGCTAATTGGTGATGGAATATTGTATTTTTGTTAGGAAATAATTAAAATTTCAACTGGCATTTCTTACTTACTACCCAAGTTTTATGTTGATGATCTTATGATTTTTTTGTACATTTAATTTTTGTAAATAAAATATAACATTGGTTGATAATTGTAAAGTAAATACTATCCTGAAGGGTATGATGAAGAAATTATAATGTACATAGATAAGTATCTTGAAATTACTGTAAATTAAGAATTTATAAAAAAACTTAAGAGTAGCAATCTATTATTATATTCAATTATCCAGAAGCTATGCAGGTATTGAAGGTGAATGCTCTGTCTACTGCGATGCGATCCTGTCCTTACCCTTCAACTCATCCACCTTATTATGTAGCTGGGTTATACACTCCATCAACCTCTCTACTGTACTCTCAAGTTGAAGGACTCTCTCATTTGATGCGAACTGCTTATTAGATCCAATTGTAGTGGATGTGGAGGATTGCGAATAACATGTATTTGCAAATGAACCGAAGCTACAAATCCTTCCACTATAATCCCTGCCACCTATTGCATCAAGATATGTTGACTCTCATTAATAGTTTCAGAGTTCTGTGGTTTTCGTTCAATGCTTTCTTATATTCGGTCCTATCATTATAATTGTTTGTGTTAATAAGTGACATTTTTTAAGAATTAATATTAAAGTATAGATTTTACATGCATAAACTTATCTGCTTCAAGTGTTGGTGAAGGTCACACCATTTGCTTCTTGGTGGGAGTGTGTAAAAAGAACTAGCGTGATGTAGGATTCCTGCCGACAGACTTTTCCTACATCAAAATAAATTGTTATAAGTGAAATAAAATTTACAAAAACTTTTGGTAGAATTTCCTCTATTTTTATGATATTTACCCTTTGTTAGACCAAAAAAATTAACTCAACAACACGGTCATTAATGGCACCGGATATTTATAACATTATTATTCTTCATAGTGCACATAGATTTTTATTTTATATTTCATACATCAACTTGCATTGAAGTCAAATTTCTTACATCAAAGTAAAAAAATCAGGATATGCTTTAAAGTTTTGATCCTTCCAAGTTGAAGTGCATGCTCATCATGGGTTAAAGATCTTCCAGTGTGTATGCGCAAACTCCCTACGTTTGGACTTCTATGTTTGTTGGCAAAATTGCACTCCAAAATGGATATTGCCTCGGGTGATACTTAATACTACTGCCAACAACTCTATATTTCTTCAGATATATATGGTGGTGATACACCATTCTTGTGTATCGAACGAAGAAGGTCTCGATAATGTGTATGAGCTTACCTCTCCTATATATTATAAATTACGACATTAAATTTTAGTTCCTTAAAAAAATCTTTCTAGGAAAAACATACTATAAGTACTTATAACTGACAATATTTATCTAATTAATTCAAAAAATTACCTAAAATAAAAAAGATTAAAGAATTTTTTTGTGTACCTTAAAATCTTGATAATAAAAATACTTTATCGGCTAAGAGACATTCTTCCATATATAATCCTCAAGTTCTATCGTCTCCTTGAACTTGGATGAGATATTTCTAGAGCACGTTCTAGATGGAACCAACCTAGTATATAAGTTATTTTAGATCATGTATTACAAAATTTTAGAATTCTACTTTCAAATTGTTGATAATTGTGATGTATGTTCTTCCATCAACTCCCTTAACTCTAGGCTGGAGGTCACCTCCTTTATCTACAACGTTGACCCCCGATATCTCTGTCGATATAGGGCTGGTGGATGGCGTAGGGCTAGTGGATGGTGTAGCAGGGCTGCTAGATGGTATAGTAGTAGGTACAAAAGGTGATGCCTCATATGGATGTGCAATAGCATCTACATAATGTGATGCTTCACTTGGAAATGCACTGGCATCTCCGAATCATTATAACCTGAACCTTGACTGCATCATATCCTATTTTCTCTTTGATGACATATTTTTAACCTGAAATTCATATTTTATTGAATTTTACAATAAGAAAACAATATAAATTTAATATCTAATAATATATTGTTGATGCAATAATATATTTATTAATATAATATTCTATTATAAATACAAATTAATCGTTATTAGCACTTAATTGTAAGTGAAAATCATTATCATCTTCTTTTTCTAAAGAATTAGAATCAAACTCAGGCTTCTCTTCAAATCTCCCACTCTCCTTATCCTCTCTAGATGAAATTTGAACCTATTCATTATTTAGATCATTCAAAGGTTCATTCTCGTCATATGTTACGCATGTATTTATTTCATAAATATCTTTCTGAAATGCTTCACTTTCAATTCTCTTATTTTCTCCTTTTCCATATAATTCAAAAACACCTCTAGGTTTTACTTTACATACAACCAAATAACATGATTTATCTCAATGTAACCTAGGAAAAGGGATGTAATACATCTGGATCGCTTGCATTGCTAATATAAAAGTTTCAAATCAGCTCGTGATTTTGCATTATCCTTTTTGCTCCCTTCAATGTTCATTATGGTTTTAAACAAATTGTTAAAAATATTTTTCAATATGCATCACATCTAGATTATGATTTATAAAATTATTTTTCCAATATGGAAAATCTTAAATGATGCTTCATTTTTTCCATTCAAAGTTTTTACTAATGCTTGTATTAACTTCATCAGCTTCAAGTTTTGTAACTTTCTGTAACCATAATTCATCAAGCTCCTGCAATATCTCTTCACTAGGTTTATGAGGGGGAGAAGTTGTTTTTACCATCTTATTATTAATGAAATTTTATTTATTGCATCTAAATGGATGGTTTAAAAGAAGAAATTTCCTATGTTTATCAAACCAAGATGTTTTTGGCCCTATTAGGAAGATAAAACACATCAGAATCATTGCCATAGTAAAGAGAAGCCAATATCCGTACTGTCCTCCATCCAAATAATATAGCATATGCCAAGAAATCACTAATAGTCCACATCAAAGCTACTCTAAAAAAAATTGTTTAAGAGACACATCATATGTCTCCACACCATATTCTCAAAGATGATACAATTTAAATACCAATGGTTGTAATAATATATCAATTTGATGCTTCGGATTTGTAAGCCTCAGTACAATCACTACCAAGAATATATATTCCTTATTCATACACATCCATAGAGGCAAATTATAAGGAGGTAATTATGATCGGTCATAATGAATATTGTTGGCTGGATTGACCAAAAGGTTGAAATCTATTTATCAATTATTCGGGAATACACATTGAATGCTAAGATTACGCATTGAATTTCTGGTAGTAGATCCATAATAAAAAAAGTTTTTTTGGGGTTGTTGAAATGTTTCCATGTGAGTGCATCCAATGGATGGCTCATTATTTCATCTTCTTGTTCATGTTCATTAGGCCATCTCATGTGAGATGCAATAACATCAGAGGCATATAGTCTTTGAAGTCTTGGAGTTAGTTGCTACACATGAATCAAGAATACAACTATTACATATTGCATTCGATTCTAGCATTAGGTTTTTATGAAAAATGATTCAATAAAGCATTAAAACCATTATCATTCAAATACCCAATCAATCCATACAAGATAACATAATGAATCTCTAATGAGAGAAAGAAATAGCAAAATCAAAGAAATATATTTAACCCAAATCGTCGGTGTTGATGTCACCTATGAACTGGCATCGGGAACTTAGCCTTTTAAGGGTCTCTCCAAAGAAAATGCTTTATCCCCTATGAAAATACCCTACTGAAGATCCTAGCTGCTCTCCCTTTATTTCTACCACAAGCTCTCTTCTTCTCTTCTCATGCTACTACTCTCTCTCTCACAATTCACTGATGTGGCAATTAAATTTAATGGTTTGGCCACACTATTATTCACACCTCTTTACTCTCTATTTCTATCACCCTCCTATTTTTGTGATGTGACAAATCAACAAGTTGGTTTATCTACAATATGTGTCTCAGTTAATACCTATGGAAAACATCTTGGTGATGTGCGTTTTAAGCAAAATGCTCCCTATATCTGTGTGGTTAGTGTTTCGTAGATGTGTGGTTCTTGCCTCCAGCTACTATATGTGGTCGTTTCTACTTGTTATTTGCTACTCCTTGCTTGGTCCAACGTTCTCCCAATGCTACCGTTTGCTTATTTGTTATTTCTTCGTTTTTCCAACAAGCACTTTTAATTCTTTTTCTTTATATTTTGATTTTTTTTCTTCTCTTTTAATTTTCTTCTTTTTTCTCCATGAAGACAAGTAAAAATTAATCTTCAAAAAATGACCCCAATATAGTGCTTTGGTACCAAATTGTACCTAAAATCATATATGAATTAAAGTGAGTATCTGAAGCATTTTCATAACATTAATCGCTAAACATAAATGATTAAATGTATCAACAATTAAACACATATAAATTTCCCCCACACAGCTTTTGTCTGTCCTCAGGTGAAGCATCTAAATTAAGCTTAAATACCCAAAACATTTACTTATTTACTATATGTTCCAAGAATACATAATTATAAACAAAGATGAATGTCTTTACAAAATAATAACAAGAAATCAACATTCCAAGCTTTTACTTATGATCAGTCAATATTCAATAACTTTAAAAACTGAGCAATGTAATGGTAGACTTTAAAAATGTGTTTAATTAAAATATATCTATGGGTATACTCAACACCATTCATGATCATGACAATCCACAACTTTGCATATCATTTCGGTTCTCCACCACTATAATTCTCATGCCAAACCATGGATTAAAGGACTTTTCAAGGTTGTAATGTGTGAAAAAATAAGGTGAGATGTGTTTGGTTCATGTAGCATGAAAGTCATCAAAGCTAGTAAAACAAAAGTAACACTCAATTATACCACCAAGTGCACAAGTTAACACTTATCAAAAACTGGGTACTATTAGCTATGACGAATGCAACAATTATATTTCGCAACCTAATTCAACTTTCACAAATAAACCACATGAGGCATACACCAATCCGAAGGAATCACTCATACAATCGATGCCAACTATACATTGAAACCACAAGAGTGAACCTTCCAAGCCAACATCTACCTCATATTCAACATACCCAAATATTATATTCATTACAACTCCAGGATGATGCATTAATCATGAATAACTTTGCAAACTCATATGGACTTCCTCGTTAATAAATTTATTTAAACAATTTTTTTCATTCTTTTACCTTTTCTTTCTTTTTTCTTTTCTTTTCTTGTGCTTTGCTCTTTGCTCTTTTCTCTTTTTCTCTTCCCTTTTTTTAACATTAAAAGAAAGTACATTAACATGAGAAATTTATTGATAAGACATAACAAAACATCCCAACATTAACTAACCCTCACATATATACACCCCCACATGTAGAATTTTGCACATTCACAAACTCAATAATCACAAATGTTCCACTAGCTTTTGGCTTGAGTAGGACATTTGAGTAAGTATAACGTATATAATGTGGTTAGTACATAGAGAAAACGTATAAAGCTCGAAGGGGTTTATCAAGGGAAAAATCATGTCAATAGGATAGGTTATTTGGCTAATGAAGTTTATGAAAAACAAAGAATGTCTAATCATATCCATGTCAATGCATATGATAAAAATATGGCCTCAAATAGAAATTCAGCGCAAAATCAGGATTTATATGTCATGAAGGTCATATATTATCAAAAGACAATGAGATTGATATGGATATTTCAGTCTAATAAGGCTCAAAATCTCACCAGCTTTATTTACCACTAATCACTATTCTTCTAAAGATAATGTAAATCGACCAATCACAAGAGTAAAAGTGCATGCTAAAGTTTTTACGAAATTTTCTAGTCAATTCATTCTCTACTCATGATTAAATAATCCTAGAAGCAATAGAAAATGAGCAAATGTTTTTTTTCTTTATCTTTCTCTCATTTTGATTGAAAACTTGAAAACAAGCAAGAATAAACCAATAAGAAACACACATTCATAAAAAATAATAATAAATGTGAAAATTTAAAAGCAAAGAAATTTACTTCCCTCCCAAGAAACGCCTTTCTTTTGGGTCGCTAGCTCGACTCCTTCCCCTCACATGACAAAATTGTGATCTTCAAGTATTACAGTTAGCACCACTTCTACTTGAGATTGTTCCGAATAGGGCCTTTGTTGATTATCATCCCCATTCAGCATCTTCCTTATCCTCAGATTCTTAATCTTAACTAAGTTCGTACACTACAGAAAGATCTCAAATGTCTCTTTGCCTTTTTGTCCTCATTTAATTCCTCCAATCTGCTATGTAAAGGTGAAGAGTCATTCTCAATAATAAAATGGAACTCAGTACTTACTGTAGAGTTAAAAGACATATCCTTTTCTACTTTGAACTCCTTCTCTGCTTTTCTACACAAGCAATTCGTTGAGGGATGACCTCAAAATTTTCAATCTCCTCTTCACTTTATAAGGTTTCCGCACTAATATTTATCGGGTACTTCTTAGATTGATATGGTTACGACTCTTTTCTTTCTGATGCTAAGAGGTTGATAGCTTCCATCAATTGATCTGCCTGGCTTATCAAATTTTGGATTCTAAAACTTGTTTCTTGCTGGAATTGCAAAGTGTTAGAAACATACACATTAACTAATTCTTCCAAGAATGTACATGAGTCTCAATAGGAAGCACCTGGTATGTACGAGAATTGTTGTGCTTCCTGTAATCTATCATGGAAGTAATTCAGCTGATTATCCCATCCATAACAAAAGTTAGGCTGATCAGTCCAAACATTGTTCTAGGATTAAGAATATGAATTAAAGAAAAAATTACTTCCATCCATATCAATTTTTTTTAATCACAAACACTTAACAAAAAAAAGTGAAAATTTCATAAAATAATTAAAAAGAAATTTACTAGACTACTACTGTAGTAGTGGTGAGTCTATTCATGCCTCCTTACTTTATTTCTACCCTAACCTACCATTACTCTTCCTTCTATTTTGTGTGTTTTGATCTTCTTTCTTGGTTGTACATGATCATTCTTTCATCCCAGTTGTTGCAACCAATGACAGCGTTTCTCATTTGGCTGTGCCCAACACTCATGTCAAATGTTTGCATGCATCCGCAAACCATTCACACTGCCATTGTTTTAATTATTGGCCAAACGTCTAAGTTTTGTTTCATCTGTTGCTTTTCGTTTCAATATTTTCCTTGCTTTTCCAAATGCTGGCATTTTCTTCATGAACTACTACTGTTTTTGCCTCATTCCAACTGCTGCGTTATTTTATTTGGAAACTTCTTGGTTGTCTTCTTTTTTGTTTTCTTTCTTTTTTCTTGTCTTTTAATTTTCTTCTTTCTCCATGATGACAAGTGAAAATTAATCTTTGAAAAATGGCCCAAATGTAATGCTTTCGACTCACTTTAATTTCTTTACTTCCAAATTGTACCTAAAACAATATATGAATTAAAGTGAGTATCTTACGCATTTTCGTAACATTAATCGCTAAGTGTAGATGATTAAATGTATCAAAAATTAAACACTTATCAATTTCCCCCCACACTTAGCTTTTGGCTGTCCTCGGGCAAAACATCCAAATTATGCTCAAAGACCTGAAACATTTACTCAATTACCACTCTTTCCAAGACTATATAATTATACCTAAAGATGAATGACTTCCAAAAATCATAGCAAGATTCAACATTCAAAGCTTATACTCTTGATTAATGATAGTTGTGCATTAGTCTATATTTTCCTAAGTATTTCACATGTGTTTCGTACATAATAGTTTATTATTATTGTATTTTAGGATTCATTTTGTATGTTTGCGTTTAGTTGATCTTCATTATTGTTCTTTTGTTAATTCAGGGTAAGAATTGATTATTTTTATGTAGGAATGAAGATTGAGCTAGAGACCAAAGACAAGAAGAGAAGAAGAAGTTTTTTATTGCAAGATCCCACGATTGTGGGAATCATGCCAATTCCTATAATTGTGGGATGTTTTATCTAAGAAACTATGCAGGGTTTAATTAAAATTTAGGGCTTCTGGACTATAAAACATATTAAACCTCCATGGTCGAGGGAGGACATGAAACCTCTATAGAGAAGAGGCCCCTTGAGTAAAAAGTACAAGTTTTGAATCTTGAAGAAGGTGATTATTCAAGGATTATCAACAACAACTGGGAAAATAGCATATCAACACCAAAATTTCCAGATTTTGGCAAAGAAGAGAAGGAGTTTTATTTATTCAATTTTCTGTGTTTTTATCTCTTCTAATCTTTGTAATATGGAATATTTGAGTGTTGGTGACGTTATGAAGACTATGGATGGCTAATTTGTTTTAAGGGATTACTTTTGAACTATCTTATTAAACTCCTATTTTATTGAATTGAATGAAAGTTGTCTTTGATGATTATTGATCATATTTATATCTTGCAATAAATCGAGAAAGTATGTAAGGTTATTTGTGTAGGATTGTACAACGAGAGTTGGTAACCTATAAACTTACAATCATCACTTTAGTTAATTAGTTAGAAGAGAGACCTCAGCTAATTCAATTGATCACCTATAGGATAGCTTAACAACTAGTTAAATTGGTGTAGTAATTAGGTAGGTTGAGAGATCGCTTAATCAACTTCATTTAATTTGATTAGGGATAATTAATTACACTTTAAGAAAGGGTAGTTAATGCAATTGAACATCTTAAGTGAGACACAATTTGATAAATAAAATAGGAGGGAGACAAGATAAGGAGAAAATGCTCTCTAATCATTAAATTCTTGAATTCCAATTTTCTACATTTTGGTTTTGTCAATTGTTCATCGTTGGTCTTTCAATTTTAATTTAATTTGCTAGATTATTTCCATTAAAAATTTTCATTTCTCAAGTAAAGTTTGATTTGAATTAAGTGGTTTCCGGGCATCAATCCTTGTGGGATCAATATCTGCTTTCTAACTACAAGTAACGACTCGTATACTTGTAGTTTTTTTTAGCATAAAATGAGTAGATTGTTTCATAAAATTCACTCAAAAATATTTTCGCTTCGTTGTTGGGGATTAAT
Source organism: Erythroxylum suave (assembly GCA_027563595.1). Lineage (NCBI taxonomy): Eukaryota > Viridiplantae > Streptophyta > Magnoliopsida > Malpighiales > Erythroxylaceae > Erythroxylum > Erythroxylum suave. Next base: position 16,243 of record JAOSBN010128447.1, read on the forward strand.
TGTTTAGCATCTTGTTTAGTTTAGATTACTTTGATTTAATAGTTTTTTATACTTTTCCTTATGTAATTGCAAGTGCATGAACATAAGGAGCACATGAAGAGTGAAAGAAGTTAGTGAAGACGAGTTTCCTGATATCAAGAGACACGAAAGAGAATTAAGAGGAGCGAAGCATCTAAATTTTACACAGAGAGATATTGCTAAAGAAGGAGAGTAAGGAGGAGGTGAGAGGACACTGATGGACTTTATGAGGCTAGGATTCAGTCCTCAAGGAGTTGTAAGGCTAGTGGTTCAAGCTAACAATTTTGAGATCAAACCGACACTCCTCAACATATTGCAAAACAGTATGCAATTCTATGGGCTATCCAACGAGGATTTGAATGCCTACATTGCCAATTTTTTAGAGATCTGCAATACTTTCTGGTTCAATGGAATGTCTGATGATGTGGTTAAGCTGAGATTTTTTTTCTTTCATATTGAAAGACCGGAAAAGGCGTGGTACATCTCGTTGAATTCTGGGCAAATTACTACTTGGGAGTAACTTTCCCAAGCATTCCTTGTTAAGTACTTTATACCAAGATGACGAGGATTATCAAGGAGATTACAAATTTCTAGTACAACGATGGGGAATCTCTCTGTGAAGCTTGAGAGAGATTTAAAGAACTACAGAGAAGTTGTCCTCACCACAACTTTCCAAGGGAGTTCCTGCTGTAGACGTTTTATAATGGTGTGAATCTGGGCCCGAAAGGAACCATAAATGCAGCTGTTGGAGGTTCATTGATGAGAAAGACTGGAAGTAGCTTATAATCTTTTGGAGGAGTTGGGGAGTAACATTTACATGTGATCTAGCGAGAGGAGCAGACAAGGGTAGAAGGAAAAAGAAGTATGGTACCCACTAACTCTATTACTGCTTCGTAGGCACGGATTACAACTCTTACAAAGCAGTTGGACAACATGCAAAGAGCATCTTAGTCTACAACTAAGGTGATGAAAGTATAATGTGAGCTATGTGGATAAAACAACCATGGCTCAGGCGAGTGTTTCTTGTTGGTGATCGGTGGTGCTTTACAAGTAAGATACTTGGGCTAGCCACAAAAAGGTAACAATCCTTATTCAAATAACTATAATATAGGGTGGAAAAACCACCTGAATTTTTCTTGGAGTAATAACAATGTAGGTGGCTAAGCAAAACCACAAGGACCTCCAGGATTTCAACAAGATTGAATCAGATCGATAGCAAGCTAGATGGACAAGATGATGGAGGTTTTGGGGTATAAATTGACAGCTTAAGAGGATAATCAGAAGATGACGTTTTCCAGTTAGGAGGAAAGTCAGAAGAGGATATAAGCAAATTTTGACTCAATTGTGAAGAATCATGCCTCATCCATCCATAATCTGGAGGTTCAAGTAAGCCAACTCGCTAATGGTTTGTCTTCTAGAAATATAGGTAGCCTACTGAGCAATACCAAGGTCAACCCGAATGAACAGATCATGGTCATCACAGAGAATTAGAAAAGAGAAATTGAATATAAGAAGGAAGACGGGGAGAAGAGAGAAGGACAAATAGTTCTAGAAGTTCTTCCATATGAATCGATCAAGGAGACTCAACCTGGAATTCTGTATCCCATTTTTGCTTAGTTAGAGTTATTTGCAAGAAGGGATGTGAGGAATTCTAAGAAGGTTAAGTCAAGAAAGATTAAGGATATGACCTATAAACTCCATGCAAAGCTCACGTTAAAGGAATCGGAAAGAGGTGAAGGAGCACATATCAAAAGGAAGTTTAAACATAACACAAAAGAAAGAAGACCTAGGGGACTTTTTCATTCTGTGCAGTATAATTAGAGTTAACATAACAGCTCATTTACAGATTTGGGAGCTAGTATCAACATGATGCTTTACACTTTTAGTTAGAAGTTGTGGTTAGGAGAGCTAGAGCTCACTAAGATATTAGTAAAAATGGCAGGCAGAACAATGCACCAGCCAAAGGGGATTATTAAGAACATACAAATGTAGATTGATAGATTCATCTTCCCCATTGATTTCTGTATATTGGATATTAGAGAAGATGTAGAAACCCCTTTGATCCTTGGAAGACAGTTCCTAGCTACTTCTCACTCGATCATTGATGATGATGGGGATGAATTAACTTTGAGATTGGAAAAGGAGTAATTAACCTTCAAGGTACCAAAGAGAGACTATTGTTCTCCTTTATCCCCAACAGATATCAAGGAACCTAAACCCCAAGGAGGAGGGGAAGATATTAAAAACCTTAGGAACACATTCAGGAAGAATCGATCACGTAGGAGAAGGCAAAGGAAGGAAAACCACTAGGAAGATGGAATTCATACAAAGGTAGCTCATAAGCAGAGTTTGAGATCCATTTTTGCACTACCATTGTACCATTCATTTGAGCTACCATGAGAAAAAAAGAGAGCAGAGTTACTGACATCAAAATAAGCGTTGCATAGGAGCTAACCCATGGAATTCTACTTTCTTTTGATTGTTCATGTTAATTTGTTTTTTGATTTATTTAGTTATGATCATGTTTGATTGAGTTTGAGTTTTGACGTTTATTTGGATTGTGTTTGAATTTTAACTTATTTTCTCTTCAAAATTCTTGTTGATAATATTATTTTGATGTGTTTGTAGGTTATGGGATCATTGGAAGAAGGTTTAGAAGTATTTCTGGAGAGTAATCCTACGATCATAGTAATGATGGGTATTCCCACGATTGTGGGAATCCCATCCGGGGGAAATTTTAAATTTCCCTCCCCCTCTTCTTCTTTCATTCACTCTTAGAATTTTCATACCTTCTCTCTCTAACTTACAAAAACTCTCCTCCCACTTTCTAAAATCCTTCATCTTCTTCTAAATTCTTGGTATTTTCTTCATCTCTTTTCATTAATCCTACTATCATTTACTCTTCTTAGGCATTAATCACTAAAAAATATAAGGATTTGGGTAAGATTTTTCTCTTTCTCTAAAAAACGAATTCACCCTTCTCTTTCCTATTTTTATAGGTTTTAATCTTCCAATGGCACCAAAGAAGATGGAAACTCGGAAACTAACTGATGAATTGCATATTTAAGTCTCCGGTAAAGTTAAGCCCAATTTAGTTATAACTTTTTATGCCCTATTCCCCATTTATTCGGAGGAAGAAGATATGCATTTTCGAGACCTTAAAGATAGAGAATTAATCACTCCTTAGTACTTCGATTTTGAATTTTTAGAAACCATAGGAGTGAGGCAAAAAATTGAGCAACTAGCTGCAAACATAGGTTGGAATAGGTTCATTCGGTGTGACGTGCCTATTTACCCTACAATGACTATAGATTTTTTCACTACAGTTCACTAAAACCCTAAAATTGATATATTGTGGTTTAGGTTAGTTGGTGATAGTTATAAACCTGATTATCATGTCATACGTGCATTTTTTAATTTATTGAATAAAAAAATCTAGCTGATCACGATGACTTTGATGCTAATAATTGCTAGAAAGCTTTAACGACTTAAGCAAAGTTTGATTCTCACAATGCACTAATCACTTCAATCTGTAGTGCCAAGTAATTTATATTTGCATAAATTTATGTGATTAACGGTGTTTAATAAAACTGAAAGTAACCAATGCTCGGCTAAAGAACTTTTCTTTCTTTGGTGTATGGATCGAAAAATAAAAATAAATATGCCTTATAAGATTTTTCGATCAATAGTGAGTGTTGTGAATAAGAAGAGCTTTTATTTTGGTATGTCTCATATTACTAATGCTTTGGGTTTGTTTTATAACTTTAATATGGAAAATGTGTGTACAACTCAATACGATATGTTTGACAGGTCTTATTTGAGGTGCTATGAGATTTTGGAGTTCCATTCTATATAACTATGAAATCCTCAAACGCGTACTGTAGTGCAGAATAGGAGGGGAAAAGATATAGTTGCTTCCCAACCCTCCATATCCCGAGTAGTCCTGGAGCTAGAAGACAAAGTGCACCAGTAGAGGTCGACATATTTCAACAAATCCTCGACCAGATGGCCTCCAATTAGCAATAAATGATAGCGCAACTCAATGAGCTTAGCACCCAAATATGGCAAGTCCACAAGGAGCAACACTATTAAAGGAGAAATTCCTCAAATTCTTTCAGAGGAAAAATTTTGAAGTTCCTTCGCCCACACCATTGCCACCACATTCTCAATAAGCCATTCTTACCCTAAAATTTTAAATTATGTTATTTCTTTTGTTTGGTTTGATGTCTTTTATTTGGTTTGATATCTTTTTTCTGGTTTTATGTCATTTTTCTAGTTTTATTTCTTTTTTTTGGTTTCACGTCTTTTTTGTTTGGTTTCATGTTATTTTTATTTGGTTTGATGTCATTTTCTTTCGTTTGGTTTGATGTCATTTGTTTAGGTTGATTTCTTTTGTTTGGTTTGATGTCATTTTCCCTTATTTAGTGGTTGACGTGTCATGTTGAGGACAATGTAATTTTTAAGTGCGGGGAGGTGACATTGACTTTCTCAATTGCATTGTTCACATTTTGTGAAATAGAATGTATGTTTAGTCATATCATATTGTTTTGTGTTACGTGATGGAACTACATTTGAATTATTTTGATGGATATTACCATAAGATTCTATCATGCTAGTTGGAATTAGATTAAATGCATGCTTGAACTAAGATTAGGGTACTTGGTAGAAAGTTAACCATACTGAGCGTTGAAAAGTTGTTGGTTACATAAGCTTACTCACAAATTGACATTTAAGCAATGAAGTAGTATGGAGATGCATAATGAATATTCAATTAAGCCAATGTGAGGATTGAGCTTATATGACTCCATCAATAGTCATTCTATTTCCTTATTGTGTGATACTTCCTTAGGATTATTACCTTCAGAACTTACTTAGAATCGGTTTGAGTCAATTAGATGCATGCTTAATAGAGATGATTAAGGCCTTTTTTGTGTCAACCATTGGCTTAAATGACCTACCCTTTAATTATCCCTTGCTACCTCATTGAGCCGTAACCTTTTGTTTCTTGAAAATACCTAAAAATTTTAAAAACTTGAAACCTTATTAACCTACCCATTCACAAGCTTAGGAGAGTATTAAGTAATGCATTAGTTGGGATCATTTTCAAAATTTTTACCGAGATTATTTGAGGATACTTCTACTTTTGATTCACATTATATATAATTGCTATTTGATTCATAAGTTCTTCCATGTCTTAAGAAAAAAGAAAGAAAAATGTTGAAAAGAAAAGAAAAGAAAAAGGAAGAACAATTGATAGCATCAATAAGTGTGGAGTAGTAGCATAGTCACATTTGTATATCTCAGAGTTATTTTTTGTTATCCATTTTTACTTATTTTTTATTTTACGAATGCTTGTGTTAACCCTTTATCCTCTTTACCCACCTTAACCCTTACCACATTACAACCTTAAACAAACCCTTTTGATCTATTTATCTATACAATCATTGTAGAGCAGAATTGGTGTATTAGCAAGCCTATAGTATTGTAATTTCCTATACGAAGTTTGAGCAAAGCACTAACCATCAAACACTTAAGAGAAATGAGTGAAACTGTGAGGAAGATTCACTTTAAATCTATACTCATCTTTGAGTGATGGTGCCAATTGTTAAGTTTGCTTATGTACACTAATCAAAAGTAGTCATGATATGTGTATTAACTTAATATTTAAGTTGGATAAAATTTGAGGGATTGTATGCTTTGATCTTTGTAAAAGTGGAGTGATGGAATTGAATGGTTGTATTTATATTGCTTGAGGACAAGCAAAGATTTAAGTGTGGGAAGTTGATAGTTGTGCATTATTTTATGCTTTCCTAAGTATTTGGCATGTGTTTCTTGCATAATAGTTGATTATTGTTGTATTTTAGGATTCATTTTGTATGTTTTCATTTAGTTCATAATCATTGCTTTTCTTTTGTTAATTTAGGTTAAGAATTGATTATTTTTATGTAGGAATGAAGATTAAGCAACTTTGACATTGAGTTAGAGACCAAAGAGGAGAAGAGAAGAAGTTTTCTGTTGCAAGATCCCACAATCGTGCGAATCATGCTAATTCCCACAATTATGGGATGTTTTATCTGAGAGACTATGTGGAGTTCAATTAAACTTTAAGGTTTCTGGACTATAAAACGTATTAAACCTCTATGGTTCAGGAAGGGCATGACACCTTTATAGAGAAGAGCCCTCTTGAGTGAAAAAATACAAATTTTGAATCTTAAGCAATGTGAAGATTCAAGGATTATCAATAATAATTGGGAAAATAGCACATCAATACTAAAACTTTCAGATTTTGACAAAGAAGATAAGAAGTTTTCTTTATTCAATTTTCTTTTTTTAATCTCTTCTAATCTTTGTAAGATGGAATATTTGAGTTTTGGTGATGTTATGGAGAGCATGAGTGTCTATTTTGTTTTTATGGATTACTTTTGATCCATCCTGTTGAACTCCTATTTTATTGGATTGAATGAAGGTCATCTTTGATGATTGTTTATGATATTTATATCTTACAATAAATCGAGAGAGTAAGTAAGGTGATTTACGTAGGATTGTACAACGAGAGTTGGCAACCTGTAGACTTACAATCATCACATTAGTTAATTAGTTAGAAGAGAGATCTTGATTAATTCAATTAATCACCTATATGATAGCTTAACAACTAGTCAAATTGGTAGAGTGATTTGGTAGGTTGAGAGATCGCCTAATCAACTTCATTTAAGTTGATTAGAGATAATTAATTACACCTTGAGAGTGTGTAGTTAATACAATTAAACATCTTAGGTGAGACACAATTTGATAAATAAAATAGGAGGGAGACAAGATAGGGAGAAAGTGATCTCTAGTTATTAAATTCTTTAATTCTAATTCTCTACGTTTTGGTTTTATCTATTGTTCATTGTTAGTCTTTCAATTTTAATTTAATTTTTCAGATTATTTCCATTAAACAATTTTGTTTCTTAAAAAAAGTTTGATTTAAATTAAATGGCATCTGGGCATCAATCCTTGTGAGATCAATAGCCGCTTTCTAACTACAAGTCACGACCCATATACTAGCAGTTTTTTGAGCATAAAATGAGTTGATTTTTTTGCAAAATTCACTCAGTAATCAATCAACAAGCATCATCTTCGAAAATCGAGCAATCTAATGGTATACTCGGAAAATGTATTTAAGTAAAATATATCTATAGGTACACTCAACACCATCCATGATCAGGACATTCCATAACTTTACATATCATTTCATTTTTATACCACTAATGTTCACATGTAAAATCATAAATCAAAGGATTTTTCAAGGTTGTAATGTGGGTAAAGGTAAAGATAAGATGTAGTTGGGTCAAGTAACTTAAAAGTCATTAAGCTAGTGAAACAAAACAACTCTCAATGTGACATCTAGTGCACAAGTTAACAATCATAAAAAATTGGGTATCATTAGCTATGATGAATGCAACATTTATATTTTACAACTCATTTCACCTCTCACACACACGTTAAGCATATACCAATCTAAAAGAATTACTCATATAATTTATATCCAACAATACATTGAAACCACAAAAGTCAACTTTCCAAGCCAACATCTATTTCATATTCAACATACTCAAATAACACATTTATTATAACTCTAAGAAGATGCATTAGTTATGAATAACTTTGCAAACTAATATGCACTTCTTTCTTAATAAATTTATTTTTTTCATTTTTTCTTCTTTCTTTCTTTTTCATTTTCTTTTCTTTTCTCTTTTTATTTTTTCTTTTGCTTTTCTCTTTCCTTTCTTTCTTTTGATTTTAAAAATTAAAATAAACTACATCGATATGGGAATTAAATGATAAGACATAACAAAACATCCCAATATTAAACAACCTACACATATGTAGACCCCCACATATACACTTTTGTACATCCTCAAACTCACCAATCACAAATGTTCCACTAGCTTTATGGATTGGGTAGAACATTTAGTTAAGTATAAAGTAGGTAATATGGTGGATACAAAAAGAAAGGTTTAAAGCTCAAAGGGGGTTAACAAGGGAAAAATCATGTCAGTAGGGTAAGTTATTTGGCTAATGTAGATCGAAAAAGCAAGGAATGTCTAATTATATCCATGCTAAAGTATATGACAAAATGTGGACTTGAATAGAAATTCAAGGAAAAATCAAGATGTACATGTCATAAAGGTCACACATTATCAGAAGACTATAAGACTAATATAAATATGTTAGTCAAATAAGGCCCAAAATCTCACCGACTTTGTCTACCACTAGTCAGTACTCTTCTAAAGATAATGCACATCTACCAATCATAAGAGTAAAAGTACATGCCAAAGTTGCTATGAAATTCTCTAGTCAATTCACACTCTAATCATGAATATACAGTCCTAGAATCAATAGAAAAGAGAAAATGTTTGTTTTGTTGTTTTATTCTTTCTCTCATTTTGATTGAAAACTTAAAACAAGCAAGAAACAAACTAACAAAGAACACACAAAAAATAAAAGGTAATGCGGAAATGTAAAGAAAAGAAATTTATACACTTAACCTGTCGATGTCGATGTCACCTCAAAACCAACATTGAGAACTTAACCTTCCATGGGTTTCTCCAAAGAAAATGCTTCAACCCTCATGAAAATACCCTACCGAAGACCTTAATTGCTCTCCATTTGTTTCTACCACAAGCTCTCTTCTTCTCTTCTCATGCTACAACTCTTGTCTCTCACTATTCACTGATGTGACAATTAAACCTTATGTTTTGGCTGCGCTGTTATTCATGCCTCCCTACTCTCTATTTCTATCCTAACCTACCACTACTCTTTTCTCTGTTTTATATGTCTTGTTCTTCTTCCTTAGCTGTGTGTCATTGTTTCTTCATCCCAACTATTGTGTCCAATGACAATGTTTCTCATTTGGATGTGCACTACTATCGAGTGAAATGTCTACGCGCGTTTGCAAACCATTCACGCTACTATCGTTTTAATTATTGGACAAATGTCTGCGCTTTATTTCAACTGCTACTTTATAGTTTCAATATTTTCCTTGTTTGTCACAAATGTTGGCTTTTTCTTCATAGACTGCTACCTTTTTTGCTTCATTCCAACTGTTGTGTTGTTTATTTGAAAGCTTCTCGATTGTCCTCTTTTGTTTTTTCTTTCTTTTTTTCTTGTCTTTCAATTTTCTTCTTCTTGCTTGACGAAGACAAGTGAAAATTAACCTTTGAAAAATGACCTAAATGTAATGCTTTCGAGTCACTTTAATTTCTTTGCTTCCAAATTGTACCTAAAATCATATATGAATTAAAGTGAGTATCTGAAGAACTTTCGTATTATTAATCACTAAGTGTAAATGATTAAATATATCAAAAATTAAACACATATCAAAGTGCATCCAATGGATGACTCAATATTTTATCTTCCTGTTAATGTTTATTATGTCATCTTATGTGAGATGCAGTAACATCAGAGGCATACATTCTTTGAAGTCTTAGAGTTAGCAAGAAATAATATATCCACTTCCAAGGTATTAATTTTTGTTTCATAGTATGTTTTCTAGGTTTGAGCCTTGATTGACCGTAAAATTTTTACTTTCACAATTCTACATCATGCCCAAAACAACATACATCCCAATTTGAAACAATCAATTTTTTCAACTAGCAAACTAAGACCCTAATAAATTTCTTCATATCGTAAAAATTATCAACTATTGTATGATTAAGAGGCAATGATTCATTATACCAACCAAGAATTTTATGAAAAATTTGATTAGAAATATGCCTTTCAAACTTTATGTTCAATGTTTGAGTAATTGAAGATAATTGAGTCATGGTCTCACAATTTGGCTATAATTCTTAGTCAACTGAACGTAGTAAGTCAAAAAAACTTCTCTGCATTTGTTCTTTTTCAAGATTTTCTATATTTCCTGAAAGATAGAACCGACTGCATCATAAACCATTTGCATGTAAGTTTCAGTTGCACCCACATTATTTGTTATAAATCTAGTCCACCCTTCAAACCCATCCATATATGTTGACGAGTTTACTTCATTACCCCTTGAGGTGCTACAAATTAATGGCTCCCCACATCATATCTACTCAAAATAATTTAGAATAAACTTTTCTTAACAAATGGAGATTCACTTCATCAATCAGAAGAAAACAAATATTTTTGTAGTTTTTACACGGACATCTGATCTTTGGGTCATCCATATATGCAGGTTAAGAACATGCATAATGAATAAAAGCTTCGACTCCCTTAACGAACTTAAGATTAATGAAACCCTGGGTTGTAAATAGTCTGTGCATCTAAAATCTATCATCATTACTCCTTTCTGCAAAATTGTTATTTAAAAAATTCATTTCATAGTTATTATCCTTCATTTCCCTTAAGTTTACAGAATATTTAATCTTTACTTTATAGAACATCCCTTAAGTTTTTATAGGTCACTGACTATTTCTCCTCTATATTAAAACCAACCTATCTTACCATATGAGTTCAAGTATTTATATTTGAATTAATCACCTACAAGTTGATTTTCAAATTTTGATTTTAAATAAGCACTATGGTACGTGGCATTATTTGCATGTGTAAATTGAGAAAGCAAGTTCTCACTGTGACTCCTAGGCTCATGAAAATTTTCACTGATAAGCCTTATGGGAGCTACATCGTAGGTTTCTAGCCTATATACTATCCAAAGGTTTTATTATGTAACAAATTGTCATATCAATTACGTGAATTTCTTATTTTAATACTAAGTTTGAATTAATCACATTGAAGTTCAAGTCTTTATGTTTGAATTAATCACCTAAAAGTTGATTTCCAAAGTTTGATTTTAAAAAAGCATTACGGTATGTGATATTGTTTACACCTATGAATCGAAAAAGCAAGTTCTCGCTATGACTCATATGCTTGTGAAATTTTTCATCAATAAGCCTCATGAGAGCTGCATCATGGGTTTTCAGCCTATAGATCGTCCTAGGGGTTTATTGTGCATTGTATACTATAAAAACATGTAAGAGTGTGGCTATTATTAGCAATCATAATTTAGGTGAATTAAAGCATAAGATTAAGATATTAAATAAGGAGGCTAATTCTTTTAAAGGTTCATTGTCTAAATTCACCAAGGAAGTGAGAAACTAAAAAGCACGCTAAGAGTATAAAAGAGTTCCAATAATAGTTATGGGATTACATATAATTATGGGCACACATCCAATCATAATACTATATTTATCAAAGGAAAACATTTTCATATTGAATAACCTTTGCCTAAAATGACAAATAAACATAGTGCATCAATATCTAAGTGTATATGTAAATCATATACTAGTGCATCAATATCTAAGCATACATGTAAATCATATAAATATGCTTCACCCATTAGGCCTTACTCTAAAGGCAAGTCTTATACATTCATGTATGGTTAAAAATTAGGCATAGAGCTAAATATTATTTGGAAAAGAATAGTTATAAATTATATGCAAAGACATAAGGTAGCATGCAATCTCATTCACAGTCATCTAGGACTTAACATTTTACACTTATTCATGAAAGTTAGATTTTTTTTCCTATAAATGAAGAATCAAACTAATTTTACAGATGTAAAGTGTGGAATTTAGTACCTAACTAAAAGAGATAAAACTTTGGCATTTCAATTTAATTTTAAGACCTAATATCTACTATATGTATTGCATTTTTATTTTCAATCCCCAGCCCTAGGTATAACTATAATTAATATACAGTGTAAACTAATTCCAAACCTACAATATAAACATGCCAAATTTGTATCTATCCTTTGTTTTGCCATTCCATGAATAATTTGTCTCATTTATCTGCTTTTAGTTCTAAAACTAATCAACTTATACTTAATTCACTGTCATCATTATGACTTTTTTTCCTAACATATATTTTGACCTTTTGTTATGGTTAACAATTAAGATTCGGGAAACCATATATATGCTAGTTTAATTAACAATTAAGAATTGGGACACCAAATTTATAATAGTTCAATTATGTATTTGTTATAAAATTATAAACATTATATTTGAATCCTATACACATTGTATCTGAATCCACATTATATCTAATTCTATTTAACTTACCATATTAAAACAAAACAAATTCTATTTAGACAACGAGGTTGGAGGGAAAGGCTTTCTGAATTTTTTCACAAACCAGATGAAACACAAGGAGGGATTGACCTACATTAAAATGTGATGAAGAAATGGCATCGTTTGTGGTTAAATAAATGACATCGTTTTCCTTCGAATTAAATCAACTCGATGTCGTTGAACTTACTAATGGAGCAAATGTTCCACCGATGGACAAAAATTACGTTGGTAAATTCCATCAGTATTTCTTACCTGGAATCATTGACACCTATTTTTATGACAACTTTTACTGATCTGTCACTAACTTCCGTTGGCAAAAGTTTTGCCTCCTTTATTGACAACGCTTTTTCCATTGCTAAGCACCTCTTTTTCCCGACAATTATATCGATGAAAAGCATGTTCCGTCAGTAATGTACAACGAAATTTTTTCGTAGGTAATTTAAAATTTTCTTGTAGTGTCCCATTTTCTTAATCAGATAGTAGAGCCCTGAGATAGAGTGCAATAGGAGACGTCATGTACAATAGACGATTGCAAAATTAGTCACCTTCTAGTATGATAACTGGTCAAACCAGGGACCATTGATCAATTCCTTACGTCGTCTACGAGCTCACATACTCCTATACACACTAGATTACACTACCTGATCCAAGATAATGTATGGAATTTTCCACTTCGATTAAGATATCTTCAACCTGACCAACCTCTTAACCTAAATGTCGATGATACATTCTTCTAGAAGGACAAATCCGTTCACAATATTACTCCCAAGGAGATCCATCAGCTATTAACGTATCGAAGCTCCATAGTTTGATTTAAAATAGTTTGGAGCAAGACCCTTACACCACGAATCTCCTTTATCCTCTGCTTAGCTATTAAAAACAAACTAAGCACCACAGATCGCTTGCCATTCATGCAAGTTGATACATCTTGTCCTATGTATCTTTTATGCGAGGAAACACGGAATCATCTCTTTTTCAAATGCCCTTGCAACAAAGATGTCTGGAAATATATCACCGTGCAATGTCAATGGCTCAACTCGGGGGAGTCATTTCCAGACATATTCTTCCGTCCATCCAATTTGAATGCGTATACGAAGGCTGACCAAATAAATCACCATGCTGCTCTGGGTATTTGTGTTTCCTGATTATGGCAGGAGAGAAATCTAAGACGTTTCATAAACAAAAGTTCCTCTAAAGAAGTCTTGAAATCCATGCTTCTCACGAAAGTTAAGGAGCTCATCCTACTGCAAAATTTGCACCATCACGATAGTCGGCATGTTCTAGTAGCACTGCAACTCTAGCGATCATAATCTCAGCTCTAGCTTGGCTCTTCTTTTTTACCTTGTCTTAAAAAGATGTAATGGGCAATGCCCTATGATGTCTATATCTTTTGTCGAACCTCTACTTCCTATTTTTTAATTCAATTTCCTTTTTCAAAAAAAAAAGTGAGAGAACGCGTCAGTGAGCTTGTGCCAAAGAGGTGCGACCTGTTGGTGTTGAGCTGTTGCTGCTGACGCTGCTGAAGAAGCATAAGATGTGTCAGCAGCGCTGGTAATGACGTTTGGAGAAGAGACCTCTGTTGGAATTATACCCATAACCCAATCGTTATGTAATTAATTGAACACATGTGATTTGTAATTATTAACTTTGTTTAATAATATGGCAAATGATTATATTATCATATTTTGTTTATCGTTTTTATCCTAAT
>JAOSBN010128554.1:0-30023 GCA_027563595.1 Erythroxylum suave
TACCGGGAAATGTCATGAATGCATGTACAATCATTACATGTGCAAAATTCACTATTCATGTGCATATATGAATGCATAAATATAGCCAAACAATTTTAAACACTCCTAGCCCGTTCCAAATTACTATCTTACCCTTCCCATTGGTGATGGGATGTTACACAAAATCCCCTAATTTATAGTATAGCTCCTTTTGGAAAATGTTAAATTTAGTTATGGCATCAAAAATTGCCTTTTGAGTGTCACTATATTGATTTTGGTTGAAAGCCTTAAGTTCTTCTTTTACCTTACTCAGTTCCTCATGTAAATGAAAGCTTTGTATCTTTAAAATTCAACTAATAATCCCCTAGCTATTGCTTCCTTAAAACTCTCACCTTCTTTTAAGAAATTATTGAATTTGAAGAGACCTTTTCTAGGTTAATTAAGAATAAGAATCTGTATGGTTAGAAGGTTATGATCAGAGAATGACAAGTTCCCAACAACTTCTATTCTCTTCAGGAACATTAATAAATTTTTAATCATTAAGTAAGGCTCTATCTAGCTTGTTTCTTATATGCTAAGAACCATTTTGTTTGTCACTCCACATGCTAAAATTCCCATCAAACTTAAAGTCAACAACTTTTATTTCATTGACAAATTCTCTAACTTCACTATTATAGTTTCTTAAGGAAGTGTTGCCCTCATATTCAAAAGCATAAATAGATCTATTAAAGCCTTTAAGGATGATCAAAGCGGAGTTAATTAAAGGATAAATCTCTTTAATATTATTCCTTTGAAAAGCTAAATTGGAGCTATAAATCAAGAAGGCATAGAAATTGAACTTCTCTTAAACTAGGGAAGCATAAAGATGCATTATCTAATCAATGGACAAAACAAATAGATGTCTATTATGTAGGGATTATGATCTATGATTAATTTGCCATTATGATGGAAGTTGTGGTTAGTAATAGTGAGCCAATTTTGTTTAGAAATATTAAATTATTGCACTTATCAAAGTTAAGTTTGCACATTAAAATAACTATCAGTATATGTTTTATTCCAAAAATAAAGTCTCTTAGTTAAAGTTATTTTTTGAGGTAATTAATACCCTTTACATTTTAAGATAAGATAGACTTTAATAAGACTTTTGGAGCCTTTAAGAAGATGTTTCCTATTAGACCTTCTTCTCTTATCCACCTTAAAGCCATCTCCAGTAAAATAGGTGTTCACTAAAGGGGGTCTAAGAGAGCTCAACATGATATTTTGATTAAGAATATGATCATTTTAGGAGAAGTAAAAGAATGAGAGCAGGATTGGGATCTAGCTTTGTAATCTAAATGATGATTAGTGGTATTAGCCAAAGGAGGTTCAAAGATATGGACAAAGTGAGAAATGAGTATTTCAAAATCTTGCCCATCTATTAAGTTCTTTATGTTCTTAAAGTCATTAATAGAATCAGAAGGGATAGGAATCTTTGTATTCTTATTTGTTGCTCTATTATCTTGAGCCATATATGTTAACAAACTAATCAGTTCAAAATAGTCATCACTTTTAAATCTTCTCCTAATAGGTATCCATTCCTTCTTAGTTGAGTCATAGAGGGTCTTTATAGATAAGAGACTCCAATTAAATCCTTGATCAGTAAATCATTCTTTGAGAGCCTTAATAAAGTTATCACTTTTAGAAGTTCATATATCAATTCAACTATTACATAGAATCTAGCATATCTCACCTTTTTCCTAAAAGTTATTACTTATTCATATATAAGGACTTGCCTATGTAGCTAGCCAAGTGACATAGTCTTTTAGTAGCCCAATAATCAAGAGGGATATTATGGATAATGATCCATATAGAGACCTAGTTTTCCTTAACATTATCTAGATTCAAATCAAGTTTCCATTGCTAGAGAAAGATAGGAATGTTGAATGCATTTTAAGCACCTAACTCAATTATATTTTTAACAGTTGCATCAGAGTTGAAAGAGAATAAAAACATATTGTCCTTATTTAGTAATTCCTCTTTTAGCCCCAATCCTTTCTAATAGTTATAAGCCATGAATTGATAATTGGAAAAGTTATTATTTTTCCTGTAAAAATCCATCTATCATTAAAGACCAATTGTTGACTCATTCTTTCAATACCTTTAAGGAAGGAGCTATTATGTATATACCCTTTAAAAGAGATAAAGGCTAGTATTCCATACTATTTTTTAAGAAGTCTCAAACAATTTGTTTTCAGGATAATTTTGAGTTGAGCTCTAGTGGAGAAAGGGATAGTTCAAATGGATTTATTTAACCCGTCTAAAACCTAACGATGTACCATATGTTAAAATCCTTTTCCTTTTTATCAACCAATAACATAATATTAATGTAACTTCAAATCGTATGAAATTCAACTTTCAAATTTCAATTCATTAATTGATAAAACATAAAATTTTTCTTGCAATATTCACTTATAATGTATCATTCACATAAAAATTATAATAATATAATTTAAAATCATATGCCATCAATTCTTTTGCAAAGAATGTATTTATATAAAACAATTAAAATACACTCACAACTTGCTAGTTTCCTTTTCACTACTTCAAAATCCTTCAGTTGGCTTCATTTGCTGATTCAAAAAACCTAATACAAATACATTCAACTCCATAACACATTTTTAACCAAATACACCATAAACTATTTCAACTTCATTACTTTCCATATACACTCCATATGTTAATTTTTCCCAAATAATAACATAAAACTTCATTTAATAATTTTAATGCCACAAATAAACTTAATGACCATCCTTTATCACATTCACATGGTTTTTACATCATAACCATATTTTTATATCGAAAATTCCCTTAAGGATAAACTTAACATATTTTACATTAAATTTTTCAAATTCAATTCCATTTGATTTATAATACTTAAAACCAATTCAAATTCACTTCCATGACATTTTAATACACACATTTAAGCCATAAAATGTCATTAACAAATTTTTACATAATCATGCACCCTTGACTAAATTTCAACCAAATCCAAATCCAAATCAATTCTTTTTCATTTCTTTACTTCATCAGCATCAAAATCATGGTATAAACACTACACAACATCAAAATAAAATTTTGGATCATATCACATGGAAAACCCTAACCATGACCAAAATTTCCTTTAATCATTTCCATCATTTTTCTTTCATTCTTTCATCATTAAACTAGCTTTCTAATGTCATTCAATAATCTTAAATCATCAAATGGCAAAATAAAACACTTCAGGCAGTGGATCTTACCTTTGACCAAGGTTCCACACATTAGTTTTCTTGATTTTCTTCTTCTATTCACTTCTAATGCAATAAAACCTTTATATCACATCATAAGGATGCAATTCATACAATCAAATCCAAATAAAATTTTAAAATAAGAAATCCAATTTTTCAACAAAACTAGTAAGCTTACCAAACTATTTTCTTCTTCCTCTACAATTGGATGGCTATGGGATCTCGTTGGATGCTTGATTGGAAGTAGAAGAGCATGAAAAACTCTTTGATCACTTTTCTATGGATAGGTGAAGCTCCCTCTTATCCTTTTTCTTTTCTTGTCTTTTTTCTCTCTCTTCCTTCCTTTCTCCAACAATGGTCGGCCACAACTTGGTCTGTCTTCATTTGTCTTTTTGTCTTTTCACTCTCTCACGGCTACTCTCATGTTCACTCACCAAAAGAAGCAACTTATGTCTTCATTCATATTTTTTACGTCAATTTCCTATTAGTTATTTTTGATGATTCTTCACACACGCCATTCTCTCATTGGTCATCTCTAATGACTCATCACACACAAGTCATTCTCATTGGTCATTAAGTGTAACTTATTAATCCATTAATACCATTTTATACAAAAGACCAAATTGCCCTTAAATGAGTTTAATTCATGTACTACCCGAATTAATTTTTGAAATATTTCGCAACCATCTTATCATCAAATTAACCATGAAATACTCTAATTAGGTTCAATACTTACTGACTAGATACTTTTAAAAATTTCGAATGGGTTTAAAATCATCAATACCCATTATTTTCCAAAAGGGGCATTTTAGTCCAATAGTTTCAAATTACTTGAATTCTATTCAAACAACCTCTGTTCTGACCCTTTTCAATTCCAAGGGATTTCAATCCTAATTTTGGAGCTTTTCATTGTATTTTAAAATTGTTTAATAACTTTTTCGATTTTTTGGAAGAATTTTTTAATTGAATCCAAAAATCACTGAATGTTACCAAAATCGCCCAGATTTTATTCAAAAGTGTCAATTAAATCTCCAAAGCACATTTCAAGCTTTTAAAGTTCATTCGAACTCATTCTGTAGTTTTTTTGAGTTTTTAAAAAAATTTTGAAAAATTTTCGATTGAGTCCTTAATCATCTCTAGTTCATCTGTGATGTTCGTTAAAACCTCAATAATACATTTAAATGCTTAAATTACTATAGTATACTTTAAATAGAGCATACTTTACAAAATACATGTACAACATATTACACAACACCATAATCAAAATAACATATGACAAATTCTCCCCTCCATATAAATCTTTCGTCCTCGAAATTTTACACGAACTTAGTCATCTAAAAAATACAAATATTGACTTCACATCCACTCTCCATACTTCCACTCTGTCAATCACCGCTTAGGAACCATCATATCGTGGCCTGAACTTGTCACATTGTCTCAAATAGACTATTCCTTTCCATAATGATATTCGCAAAAATTCTTTGATTTTTAACTTCAAACTCCAAATTCTTCCTCCATTTCTACACCTAACTTTGTTGTCAATTTTAGGTACTATCACTCTAACCCCAATAATTTTGATCTTATTTGTGGTTATTTGAACTAGTTCAGTCCAGCTAATTTTCTTTCATCTATCTCATCCTCATATATTAGCACTATGTAACTATATACTTCCAATCACTTACATCTAGATTAATCTATCAAGAGTATACCTACTTTGGATGGTTAGGAAATGAGTAGATTTCACGAAATTGCTACCATAACCTCCTTTGTAATATGCTTCCATTTCTATACCGAATAGGGAGTCCCTGAACGTTTTTTTGGTTCTTTGGCTCTCAATCTTGACTTGTTGATTTAACAAGCATTTGAACATATACTTTGCTTTCTCACTAATACTCTGTTTATTCACAATTTTGCTAACTTAACTATACATCAAACCATCCATTTAACATTATCTAGATTCACATCTATTTAGATTACTATCAATGAAACCTTTAACTAGAATTTTCCACAAAACAATTGCTCTCATATACTTATGAATAATAAACATTTCTATTCTCATTGTCTCTAATTATATACAAAATTCAATAATATTTTTCTTATATTTCTTATGCCTCACATGGACTCCTTAGCCTTCAAATCTCAAGTTCATAACCACGAGTGAATTATTTATTATACCACTGTCATTTTCCATCATATTCTTTGGAAGCAAATTAATCTTTTAAGATCATATTGTAAGACACTAAGATAATATCCTATTCACATAAAAACATTCAATTACCTCAAAGTTCAAATTTTACTGTCTCATAACGTAATTTTGAGCTTATCAAATCTCAATCTCTTCAAACAAGGAGTATACCTCATAGTTCCACTACATAACTCTTAATGTTTAACAAAGATATGTTTACTTGTCCATTTCTAACACTACAAAACACTTATGTGATTTCAAGTACCTCAGAACTCAACACTTATGATTTCAAGTACCTCAGAACTCAATCGGGGACTTTATTAGTTATAATAAAAAAATTTAATCATCTAAAATGTCTATGTTATACTTGTTCAAAAGTCTCGTACATAATTCTTATCATTCTCCTAATCTTCAGTTATAATTATTTGTAAAATAATAGTTTTAAGTTCTAATGAGAGAATTCTCCATTATGGATCAATACTCATCACTCACATTTCCTTGAAAATTTTACCATCATTTTCACTTATGTGATTTTCAAGAAATATATCAATTGAATTACATCATAAGAAACTTAAAATAATGAATGTTTAATACTTAGAATAGATATAATAATATACGCACAATTAAAAGCTTACATCAAACTGATCATTACTTTAAAAAATATTGTTCATTCAACAATCTTGATTAAAGATTCCATCACAATGTGATCCATAGCATTACTTTGTACGAATCCAAAAATCACCTTACAATAAAAAAAAGCTTAACCTTAAAAATAAAATTTTATGCTAAAATAGATATTTATTCAAATCAATCACTCTATAAAGTCATAACATTTAAATATATCAAAAGTCAATCACCAATTACTCATATCAATAGTTAATCCTTATCTAATTCATTCGTAATAAGCAATTTCATTCTTTAGAATTATTCACAAATTACTTTTCTAGCATTAAATGCTAAATAACGTAATAAAATTTTATAATTATCGATTCATAGAACTAAATAACTTGTATAGTAAATTCTTAGTACTTTATTAGTTATCATGGCTGATATATGCTAGAAGATGGGAGCATTCTACATTTCCTATGAAATACTATCTCTTACTTTCCTTATGTACCAATCCTAACTTCCTTTGGAAGCAATTCACATAGACAGAATGAACTATTATTCAATTCCCTTCCCAATATGACCATAGTCATGGCTATCCAATAAGATCAACTCATCAGAGAGCTTGTAATTCTAACTAATTTGTAACTATCTCTATGAACGTTCTAAACCACTGGCAATCTAAAAGCTCCAACTTCACACTAATCTCTCTAACAACATCTTTTAGTATAAACAAATGCATAGTTCTAGTATCGATCTAAATATATTCATCACTACTGAAACTATAATCATACCTATCACCATACCAAATGTATCCTCAACATACTGCTAGGTTACTGCAATTACCCCAGCCTATATAAATGGTATCCTTCTATATTAGGTACATCTTAGAACTAAGCTCTTAGTATTTTGGGAGTCTCTAAACACTATAGGAGGTCTGATTGAGCTCTGACTAGAAGATTTTCCTTGTCTCATCCTTCTCTCACCAAACTATTTAAATTTATTATTCTTAGCCTAATCCAACCAAATTAGGGCACTCTCAGCATCTTTTCTCCTATTGAACAATTTTGTCAATCTTAACAGTTCTGGACAGGGTTGATTCGTAAATAAAAAATTTTATTGACCTATCTTTGTGTTCAGCTTCCTGAGCTGAAGGTACTTCAAGTGTTAGAGTCTCTGGTGTGGTTTTAGGATCCCTAAGGTTTTGTCAATGCATAATGCTATATATTTAACATTTTTCATTTTCTAAAATCAGATGTATGAAATATAACAAAACTTTCTGGGTTGCCTTGTCAACAAAAACAATGTAAAAACACAATATGATATCATAACACGTATAAAGACAACATCATTTCAAACTTGTCTCTGATACTGCCTGAAAGGACTCATCTCAAAGTTTCGCTTCTGAAACTTGAGTGGAGCCCTCCCGATGACTCCACAGTGACCCTCCAATAGATATCTAACTCAACCAAAGGGTTTTGGCAAAGCTAAGCCATTCAACTGTTAAAAATCTTTTATACTTTAAATTTTAAAAGTATGGAAAATAGTGGAAATTTTTTAATCATTTTATTAAAAATTTTGAAAATATAATGACTTCTTCTCTAAAATTCCCAAATTTTTAAAACTTTCATAATATGATTTAAAACACTTCTAATATTTCAATACCATCTCGAATTCTGGAATGGGATCTCAAGTCCACATCCCAAGCATCCACACACAAAAATTCTCAACATTTTACAATCTCAAAAATAATACAATATCACACTTTTAAACCCTTTAGGAAATAATTTAAATTATATATATAAGTAACTAAGCCAATTTCATGAAAACATATACATAGAAAATTGACACGAGCATATCAGTACCCGATGATACAACTAATTCTGTGTTGGGAGTCCAACTACTATAGCACCTATACATATAATTGGGATGGTTTATTTAAAAACATAAAAATATGGGTGAGCTAAATGAGCTTAATGAGTGTTAATTATTTACTGAAAATTAACTTTTCATAACAACATAACTAAAAAATTCTCATACAACATGGTAAAATGATCGCAAAAAAATTCATTTGTGCATCATAACATATAGTAAGAAATAACATTTTGTAGAGCACAATTTCAAATTTTTTGAAATACTGTTTCGAAATGCTTTTTCGAAGTGAAGCTCACAATATAAAAGTTTTCTTTTTCATTAAAACATAAAAAGTGGTGGTAATAAGTTTTCTAAAAGCTTTTATACTAAAAATAAACCAATTAGTATCGGAACCATACAATGCCTCCCAAATTACTTTTAAAAATAAATAACAGCTACATGATTATTATTATGAACTTTCTTACACGACATAGCCCACCACTAACTTCTTGTCCATAAGGTACCCTTAGGCATAAAGTCACGGAGTTGGTTCTGTATCGCTTACCCACAACTAGTTAACCACTAGTTCTACATCGTTTACTTGCACTAAGTTAACCGCTATACATTGGTAGTTAAAGAGTTAGTTCTGCATCGCTTAATAACAACTAGCTTACTACTAGTTACGTAGCTAGTTCTACATCGCTTACCTGCATTAGGTTAACCGCTATACACTGATAATTCCGAAGTTAGTTCTATATCGCTTACCCATAACTAGTTAACCAATAGTTACGAAGTTGGCTCTACATTACTTACCCAACTAGGTTAACTGCGATACACCGGTATAATAACATGTATAAAACCTAACGGTGTACCATATGATATAAGCCATTTCCTTTTTATCAACCAATAATATAATATCAATGTAATTTAAAATATATGAAATTTAACTTTCAAACTTCAATTCATATATTGATAAAACATAAATTTTTACTAACAATATTCACTTGTAATGTATCATTCACGTAAAACTCATAATCATACAAATTAAAATCACATATCATCGATTCTTTTGCAAAGAATTTATTCATATAAAACAATTAAAATACACTCACAACTAGCAAGTTTCCTTTTCACTACTTCAAAATCCTTCAGTTGGCTTTGATTTTTGATCCAAAAACCTAACACAAATACATTCAACTCCTTAACACATTTTTCAAGCAAATACACTATAAACCATTTCAACTTCATTACTTTCCGTATACACTCCATATACTAATTTTTTTCCAAATGATAACATAAAATTTCATTTAATAATTCCACTGTCACAAATACACTTAATGACCATCCTTAATCACATTCACATGGCCATTACATCATAACCATACTTTTATACCAAAAATGCCCTCAAGGCTAAACTTAACATATGTTACACTAAACTTTTCCATTTCAATTCCATTTGATTTCCAACACTTAAAACCAATTCGAAATCACTTTCATGAAATTTTAATACACACATTTAAGTCATAAAACTTCATTAACAAATTTTTACATAAACATGCACCTTTGGCCAAATGTCAACCAAAACCAATTCCAAATCAATTCTTCATTTCTTCACTTCATTAACATCAAAATCATGCTACGAACATCATACAACATCAAAATAAAATTTTGGATCATATCACATTAGAACCCTAGCCATAGTCAAAATTTCATCTAATCAATTCCATAGTTTTTCTTCCATTCTTTCATTATTAAGCTAGCTTATTAATGCCATTCATTAATCTTAAATCATCAAATGGAAAAATAAAACACTTTAGGCAATGGACCTTACCTTTGACCAAATTTGACCAAGGTTCCACACACTAGTTTTGTTGATTTTCTTCTTTTAATCACTTCTAATGTAATAAACCTTCCGATCACATCTTAAGGGTGCAATTCACACCATCAAAACCAAATCTAAACTCTAACCTGGCAAATCTATTTTGTCAACAGAACTAGTAAGCTTATCAACCCATGTTCTTCTTCCTCTTCACTTTGATGGCTATGAGATCTTTTTAGATGATTAATTAGGGGTAGAAGAGCATGAAAGCCTCTTTGGATGACTTCTCCATGGAATAGGCGAAGCTCCCTCTTCTCCTTTTTCTTTTCTTTTCTTTTTTCTCTCTCTTCCTTTCTCTAACAATGGCCGGTCACACCTTGGTTTCTCCTGTTTTGCTTTTTTGCTTTTGCTATCTCACAACTACTCTCACATTCACTCACCAAAAGAAGCAACTTATGTCTTAATTCATGTTTTTATATTCTTTATTGCATTACACATGTCACTTTCCTATTGGTCTTTTCTTTTTTAATGACTCATCACATGCATGTCATTCTCTCATTGGTCATCTCTAATGACTCATCACACACATTTCATTTTCGCATCAGTCATTAAGTTTGACTCATTAATCCATTAACACCAATTTTATACAAAAAGATCAAATTGCCCTTTATTGAGTTTAATTCACCTACTAACTGAATTAATTTCTGAAATATTTCACAACCATATTATCATCGAATTTCCCATGAAATACTCTAATTAGAGTCAATACTTATTGATTGGATGCTTATAAAAATTTCGAACAGGTTTAAAATCATCATATCCATCATTTTCCAAAAAGGGCATTTTAGTCCAATAATTTTGAATTACCTGAATTCTAATCAAACAAAATCCATTTTGACCAGTTTCAGTTCCTAGAGACTCCAAACCTAATTTAAAGGTTTTCATCATATTTTTAAATTGTTCAGTAACTTTATCAATTGCCTGGTTCAGAATTAATATGGAAATCATTATATGTCACAGAAATTGTACATATTTCATTTAAAAGTGTTAGATAAATCTCCAAAGCATGTTTCAAGGCTTTTAAAGCTTGTTTAGGCTCATTCTATAGCTTTTCTGCACTTTTGAAAAAATGTTAATCAAGTCCAAAACCGTCTCCGTTCTAATCTTGATCTCCGTTATAACCTCAATAATGCATTTAAATGCTTAAATTACTCTAGTATGTCATAAATAAATCCTACTTTCTAAAATGCATGTACAACACATTACACAGCACCATAATTGAACATATTACAATTATGGATTTAAGAGGATGAGGTAGAGGAAGAAAGAGCTTTGAGGAGGGGTTCATTAGTAGAAAAAAGGTGAAAGAGGAAGAGAATGACCAAGAACTATGTAGGGATATGTATGCTGGGAAGGACAATGAAATAGGGTAGCATGGGAATATCTAGAGGAGGTGGAAGTAGGAAAGCTAACAGAACGTGTCGAGTACGCTGCAAAATTTACCTGACTCTGCACACCAAAATTTGTAATTAGGGTGAGTCGAGATCAAATCTATAGGGAATGTTCTGTTAATTTTCATAACCTAAATTAATTGATGCTAAGAAAATACAAAAAAGGATTCTTTTTAGGATTTTAATCAATTTAGAAAATAAAATCAAAATAAACTATCGCAACCAAATTAAAGTAAGCAATCAAAAATGAATAAAGTGTCAAATATGGATAAGGTCTAGTTCTAGGTTCAATCTCAGCCTAAGCACGATCAAGCATATTTTATTATCCTAACGTCTTTATAACTCTCTACAAACTATTGATCTAAGATTAATAGAACGCTATACTAATCTTTTTTCCTTAGGTTTTGTTTAATCAAGATACGATCATTAATTAAACCTAACTATCGAATAACCTAGGATATGATCTCTAGATTTATTTGGCAATCGCATTACGATATGGAAAACGATTAATATAAATAGTAACCTCAAACATTCAAGTTATCTAACCTAAGTTATGTTGTTCCTAACGATATGGGATCATTATAAGCTACTAACAAATAGTAAAAGTGATGATTACGGATTACATTCAATGTTATAGTAATAGGTTTGAAATGAAACAATCAAAATAAAATATTAACATAAACAATCAAATCAACATAAACATAAACAACATAACAATCTGAAAAGAAATTACACATTAATATGATGAAATGGTTTAACCATGACTTGGCGTCAATATCCTCATTAAACCACCATTAGGAAGATAACTTCTATCTCCATTATTATGCTCTAAGCATCAAGCATCTTCTCCATAACTGCTTCAGTGGTGAAAAAATCAAGAGGGAATCAAATACTCTTCTCTTCTCCTACCTCCCCCTGTCTGCGTTACTCACTATTTTCTAATGAAATCTTGGTCTACCCTACTGTAAGTTTTAATTTAAAAGCCTCAAATGCCTATTAAATGTAGAAATTGTCTATGTTTAATGTAAATGTGCATTAAATGCAGACATCTGATCTGTATTAAACGAATGCATTGTTTGTATCTCTACTCTTTCCTGACCATGCAGTACTGCAGTTTTGGTCTTCTACATGCATTTTTATTACTAATTTCCCAATGTTTTCTTGCATAATTTTCTTCAAGATAAAAGCCCAAATTGGGGCCTAAGGTTTTTGAGTTTGATCATTTTAGGACTTAAACTTTTAACTTGGTCAACGAAGGTCTAAATTTTCAAGAGTTTGCTCAATTTAAGGCTTTTTTTATGGAAATTAGAAATTGTCATACACACGTAGTTATAGACAAGTCAGTTAGTCTTTCAATGCCACGTTTCCCTCTACTTTCCTGAATTTTCCTGGCTACCAAACACATTTCTGACAAAGGAAGACAAAATATTAGATGACAAAGTAGCCCATATTGGGTTTATCATTTTTTCCCCGCTTGAAATCCATAACCATAACTTTCTTGAACCAATCCTAGGTGAGCCTTTATAGGTCTCTAACTCCATCTCTGTTTTTCTTTCTCTCTTCATCATTTTCATTAACGTAGCAAAAGACAGATGACAAAGATGACACTAACGACGTTCTATCACTCTTTGATAGAGACCCAAATAGCCTGCCCCGAATTTTTGTTATCTAACCATGGCTCCAACCGGATAGCCTACTTCAGATCAAGCTCAACGAGGCTCTGTCTCTCACTAACTCTCTCAAAAAATAATACGGCGGTTACTTTGAGACTAAGTTCTCTGAAAAAATTTACCTCATCATATCGTGGTCCAAAATAAAAATTCTTCGTTCCTCTGGAGCTCATGCAAGTCCATCTAGAAGCTTTCTTATATGTTAATCATTTTCCAATTATGTATTTTGAGCTGATAGTTAATGCATTTGAGTTGGTATTTTAGGATTCATAGACACCTTTTTTGGGCTTGGAACCATAGATGCCATAAAATGCCATATAAGCTTCCCAGAGACTAAGGCAAGGATTGGTTTTATTAGATAAGAGTTTTGGTTAACTAACCAAAATCAGTTCTTGCATTGGTGTGTGATAGTGAACTTATGATTTGAATAGGAATAGGAAGGTGTGGATGCTATCTTTGTGAATGAAATTATAGATGGTATTCAATAGAGAAATTTGGAGGCATATTCTATTTTATTTTTCTCATCTTTTGATTATTTGGAGGTTAATTATAATGCTAGTACTCTTCTATTACTGGAATTTCTTTAACTTTCTATCTTTCTACAATGTGCATGGAGCAAACCTGTGTTGGACCATGTGGGACTCATAATAGAGAATTTTCAATGTACATGCTCATACAAAAGAGGCAAAAATATAAGTGAATTGGAGAGCCTAAGTTAGGAGTTTCTTGTAAGTTTATATTGATTATAATATCGTCTTGTGTGATAATGTTTAGTGTTTTGGTGCTCTCAAAATTTTGGTAGGCCGAGTTGGCTACTCTTATATACAAGAAGAGTAGGCTAATTTTTGGCTTCTGTCCAAACAAGTTCCAGAAATTTTGAATCTATTTACGATCATCTCAAGACTCATTTTACTAAACCATTTGAAGACCTTCGTACTACCCATGACCTCCATCGCTGCGAGCAAAGCCTAAATGTGTGTCAGAGTTGTTTGTTATAGAGTTGTTGAAATTAGGAAGCAACAAACTTCAGGTGATTAGCCATTAAACCAAAAGAAATGGAGAGGAGAAAAATCTGAACTAAAACCCCCACGATGTGGTGCATCTCCCCTCTCCATATCCCCATTCTAGAACTTTCAAAACTCACAGATATGCTTAATTCCTGTCGAACACACGTGCTTTATTATTATTGGTCACACATGCCTTAACCTAATTGGTCCTTGTGTTAACTTTATAAAAATTGCATATTAGTCCTTCTTTTTCCTTTATTTATCATATTGGCCTGCAATATTACAAATTAATTTCATTCCCATATGTCTTAATTTTCTAATGAAATAAATTTCATGTAATTTGGTTAGTTATTTCGGGAGTTATACCTAAAAACTTCAAGCTAGAATTCAAAAATCTTAAAGACACAATAAAATTTTGGTTCCTTTATAAAATTTTTAGATCTATGTCTCTATCTTAATTTTCAATTGGAATTACTAATTTGGAGGTCTACAGATGAATATATGGCCATATTACAAAGGTAGATTCATGTCAAAAAGAACAAATTACCCATTTTCCCTTGTCTTTTACATTAAATACCATTATATCTCTTACTAAGATGCTCGTAATTCATTATGTTCAGTTCTTAATACACCCTGGACATGCTATAATACTTCCTGGGTATATATTGAGACGTTATATGAAGTTAATAGGGGAATGCTATTAACTATTACAATAATTGTTACCCAAGAGAAGATGCAAGATCTCCTAAACTCATAAATAGAGATTTGTAAGAATGTTTCTGGTGATTTTGGTATGCCAACTGCTATTTGTCAAAGAGACAAACATAATTTGGATATTTTTGTAACAACCCGTTTCCATTTCTAAGGGTTAGGAAATTAGGAAATGCATTTCATGCTCATGCATAACATTAGCATACACACACACATGGATTTGATTTTTGTACACATTGCAATGACTGTACATGCACTTAATTGACAATTTCCAAGAATAAATGATTTTTAAAGTGAATTGTTGGATGCATAATAAAAGAAATAAAATATGGAAAGGGTTAGGATTGCATGAATGAAAGAGATTAAGTGAATGATAATGAATCGATTGAGTACATATGACTTTTAATGCAATCAATATGGTAAATAGGTTTGTATAAAATGAATTTGCATAATTAAGTATAAAGTTTGAAAAACTTGAAGGGTAAATGATGTTTTGAAGTAGGTGAATTTTTTAGAGAATTGGGGAAGAAGGAATAAGGCACAATCATGGCATAGTACCCACAATCGTAGCCTGCATATTATAGGTTCTATCATGATTGTGGCCCTCACCCCACTATCATGGTTAGTTGCACTGACTTTTGCGACAATCATGGGAAGGTGTCCCACGATAGTGGACTAGCATATGGAGAGAAATGTTGTCTTTTAAGTGATATTTGGAACAACTAATGCTAAGTTACTTCTTTACGATGTATTTAGGCTTGAATGAGACCTAGAAGAAACCTAGTTTGATGATGGATTAGGTGATTAAAGTGATTAAGGTGTATTAGGTATCAATGAATGATTAAAAGAGGATGTTAGATGATCATGAGATGTGAATTAAGGAAATATACCTGGAATAGTCAAATTTAGCATGCATTATACATAACGCATATACATATATGTATGATTGAGTATTAATATGATTGTGCAAATTAGTAATGTGTAAATATATATGTGTTTCATGATATAGAAGCGCAAATAGAGTGACTATATCGAGACATTGCCAAGACATCAAGGCAATAGCTATCTGGAGCATACTGTGAGTAACCTAGATGTTCTCACTAAGATTATTTGTATTTACTCTAATTTAAATTATTGAATTATTATTAACGCTGGATCAAAAACGAAAGCATATAAGATTTGGTTAAATAGTAGATTTCAAAACTTTTTTGAAATAAAAAAACGTAGCGGAAATAACATAACCAAATCAATACGTGTTCAATTATACATGATATGATATAAGGAAAATAATTTACATAAGAACAAGGTGGTAAAAATATACTGACTCCTTGCTACAACTTTGACTCCTCACTTTTGTATCCTCTCCTTTCTCAATGTAGCCTCTCTTTGTTGTTATATCCTAACCAATCCGATCTACCCCTTATTCTTATTGGACAACTTGGTTACAAAGATCCTTTACTGGGAAAAGAGAAGAAATATTTTTTAGGAGATTTTTCTTAGAAGAAAGAAGCCAAAAAGGAGATTCTTCTCATTCACGTTTCGACTATGCATACAACAGAGGAGAGAGTGATTCAAAAAAACAAAATGCAAGAACACTTCTTCCTCTCCTTGTCAATTTCGATTATCATGAAAGAAAGAAGTGATGTGAATCCAATGCATCACTTCGTTCTTTAATCAATCATAAAGAAGCCAATCAATAAGACTCTTCTTATTTATTTAAGATGGCTATATGAAAAGACCCATAACCTAAATGAGACCTTCTCATTTTCAGTTATGGATGAAAGAAGGAAGAAAAAATACATCAAATGCACCTCTACCCTTCTTTAATGAAATGAACGTTAAAAGGTTACATTACATGCCATCATTAAAAGACAACCATTAAAGATAAGATCATTACTCCATTTAATGATGATAAAGCGTGATAAAAACCATCTTTAATTTAGCAATTCAATGCTAAATGTATAACTGAACATTTAGGTACAAAAAACCAAAATATGCCCTCCTTCTTTCTTTAATAACTTTGCTTTAATTTAATTAATCTAATCAAACCAAAGTCAAGCCCAATATTAAATGTTCAATTGGGCTTCTAATTGAAGTAAGACTAACATTCAATCATGGGTTTTAAAACCTTTATTTATATTTATTGCTTTACTTGATAACCTTCCTAGAAGTCAAATCGGGAATTTAATTGGACTTATATAATTCAAGCTCCAGTAAACCTAGAATTAATTTAATCTTATTGGAATTAATTCCAGCTTATCAATCAAATGTCATTCCACTAAGGACAATTGGTTTAACTCTGAAATTACTAAGTATTATGAGAATACATGTTTCAAATAAGATGTCCAGTTGGAAATTTCATTATGAACCATATTATAGCCATCCACTCAAGAAACAGTAAAATTACCGTTTTGTCCTTTTGTTAGTTTTTCCTTCTAGATCTCCCATTTCACTCTATGTGGTGATTAAAACACAAGATCTCATCTTAGTGCTAAGACTTGATGGGTAGCTAGTCCATCAAACTACTAGCGCCATTTTAATCACTAAACTCTGTAAAAACACCTAAAAGTGATAATATCACTACAAACTCTTTATTTGAGTGAATGTTCCCTGATACATGTTTCAATTAATAATTCCAACATGCACTGGATTGATACTCTATACAAACCCATTATGATAATATCAAGAATTATAATGAAACACTTATGACTTCACCACTCATCAAGATTATGGTTAACAGAATGCTAAGGTCTATGTTTTAAGATTAAAGTAACGACCCACTTTATTCTTTAAAACATACTTGATTCTAGATTCATTTAATAGTGCCATTATAGATATTCAATTACTATCGCGATATGAAACTCATCATTCCCTTGAAGTAAACTCTTTTACTTACATGGAGATAAATTGTAACACTACAATCTAAACCATAATCAAGTGACCAACTTGATTATTCAATTGTGAATTAACTAATTTAGAATCTAATAATATACATGTTTCCCATACATCTCCATAAATATGTATATTACTTATAAAAGAATCTTTGTACCTTATAACTAGATATATATAATGCTCATATAAATAAAACCAAACTCTTTTGTTTTATTAATAATAAATATTTTTCACTATAAAGGTAACTGGAAAAAAATTAAGTTATATGTAAATACACTTGCTTTCCAGGGCACCATATTTATGTAACTCCAATAATCTCCCATTTGCACTAAAGCAAGTTTGACATATCCCTCATTTCCATTCCTACTATGTGAACCTCAAAACTATTTTGAGACAAAGTCTTCGTAAATGGATCAGCAAGGTTTTGCTCTGTAGGAATCTTTACCACATTCACCTCACCACATTGTATTATCTCGCTTATGTGATGATATTTTCTCTTAATGTGTTTCGAAGCTTTATGGTTCCAAGCTTCTTTAGAATTAGCCACTGCTCCACTATTCCAGTATTATCACAATAAAGTGTAATAGCTTTTTCTGCCTCAGAAACTACCTCCAAATCATTTAGGAACTTGTGAAGCCATACTGCTTCTTTAGTTGCTTCACAAGTAGCAACATACTTAGCCTCCATAGTCGAATCAAGAACACAACATTGCTTGATACTCCTCCAGACTATGGCTCCACCTCCTAAAACAAATATAAAACCAAAAGTTGATTTCCTTGAATCAACATCTGATAAGAAATTGGAATCTGTATATCTTGTCGGAATCAGGTTACTTTTAGAGTAAAAAAGCATTAAGTTCTTCATCCTATGAAGATACTTTAGTATGCACTTAACCCCAGTCCAATGCTCCATTCCTAGATTAGACTGGAATTTACTTACCAGTCCCATTGTATAATAGATATCCGGTCTAGTGCAAAGCATAACATACATTAAACTTCCAACTATTGAAGAATATGGAATGTTATGCATGCGTTTGACCTCCTCTTAAGTCTTTGGTTCTTAATCCTTTGAAAGTTTTATTCCATGTCTAGTAGGTGTGAAACCCCTCTTGGAATCTTTCATGGCAAACTTATTTAGCATGTTCTCTATGTAGGTTATTTAAGACAAGGCTATTAGTTTGTTCCTATGATCCCTTATAAGTTTGATCCCTAGAACATAGTTATCTTCTCCTAAATCCTTCATTGAGAAATGTTTGTTCAGCCATCGCTTAATCGTAGATAACATTCCTACATCATTCCCAATGAGCAGAATATCATCGACATATAAGATTAGGAAATTAACCTTTCCTTCTTATATCCTTTTATAGACACAAGGCTCATCTAAGTTTTGTATGAATCTATAGGTTTTGATAGAATTATCAAACCTAATGTTTCAAGACCTAGATGCTTGCTTATGTCCATAAATGGACCTCTATAATTTGCATACCTTATGCTCATTACCTGACTTAATAAATCCTTC
Source organism: Erythroxylum suave (assembly GCA_027563595.1). Taxonomy (NCBI): domain Eukaryota; kingdom Viridiplantae; phylum Streptophyta; class Magnoliopsida; order Malpighiales; family Erythroxylaceae; genus Erythroxylum; species Erythroxylum suave. Next base: position 18,959 of record JAOSBN010128554.1, read on the forward strand.
TGGTTGGGCCATATGAATGGTCTCCTTAAGATCTGCATTGAGAAATGGGGTCTTGACATCTATTTTCCATATTTCATGATCGAAATAGGCTACTATGGCTAAAAGAATTATGATGGACTTAAGTATAGCAACTGGAGAAAAAATCTCCTCATCGTCTATACCCACTTTTTAAGTATAACCCTTAGCCACCAATCTAGCTTTAAAAGTCTCTGCCTTTCCATCTGATCCTCTTTTCCTTTTGTAGATCCATTTACACCCTATGACTTTTACATCTGGTGGTAAATCTACAAGGATCCAGACTTTATTGGTACGCATGGAATCTATTTCCGATTCCATCGTCTTGAGCCATTTTTCTGCATTAACATCATTAATAACTTGTGTACAAGTAATGGGATACATTTCTTCTTAGTTCGAGATAGCAATTATGCCTTCCCGCTACATCTAGGCATGACTTGATGTTGAGGTTGCTCTTCTAATTCAACTCTTGAATACATTTCGATATCTTGTTTTGCTATCCAAATCAACTATTGGTTTGGATGAAATAGCTAACTCCTTTAGTACTACTTCACTTCTTCCTTTGTGATTTCTCACAAATTCTTCCTCCAAGAAGGTTGCATTTGTCGACATAAATAACTTCCTATCTTAATGACTGTAAAAATAGTACCCTCGTGTACCCTTAGGATATCCTACAAAAAAACATACTTCTGATTTTGGTTCCACCTTTGTTGATTCAAACCTTAGAACATGGATTGGGCAGCCCCAAGTCCTCAAGTGGCTCAATGAAAGAACTCATCTAGTCCACAACTCCTTAGGTGTTTTAGGCATTGATTTTGATAGAGAAAAGTTAAGAAGATAGGTTGTCATTTATATGGCATATCCCCAAAATGATTTTGTAAGGCTAGCATAGGACATCATTGATCTTACCATTTCCAATAGAGTCCTATTCCTCCTCTCAGCTACACCCTTCTATCCAGGTGTTCAAGGAGCTGACAGGTTGAAAACAATTCCATTGTCAATTAGAAATTGTTAGAACTCTCCAGATAAGTACTCACCACCTCAATCCGATCGAAGCTGTTTTAATGACCTACCTAGCTACTTCTTAGCTTCAGCTTTGAATTCTTTGAAACTTTCAAAGGAGTCACTCTTTTTCTGCATCAAATACAGATAGCCATGTCTAGAGTAATCATCTATAAAGGTTATGAAGTATTTATAACCTCCTTTAGCTTGTACGTTCATGGGACCACACACATCAATGTCCGCATCCATATTTGCCCCAAACATCTTAGCCTCAGTAACCATGGAGATTACCTTCAGTATGTAATTTTGCACCGATTTACTAGGTTTTTGTTTGAGATTATGAAAAGTTTGGATAGCTTTCACTCTTGCAAACCTAGTCCTCACACCAAGCATCTCATGTAGACGATGGACCATTGCACTAGCAGTTTTCATGCAAGCAATTTGCTTTTGCAACATTCTGCAGATAGAAGCTAGAATATAACACTTAAAAGTCTTATCAGCATGCTGTCATCGGTCATGTTATTAGACTTGCTTAGAAGTTGAATTACCACCTAGAGGTGTAGGCTCATTGTTCGTTAATACCTATGAAATCCGTTCATATTGAAGAACAATGTCAAGGTTATGTCTCCACTCATTAAAATTCTCTCCATTTTCCAATTTGTTATTTGTCAAGAGCAAAGTGAGTGGATTCATATTGTGGTTGATTAAGTCTGAAATTATAAATTATTAAAGCATGAGCATACTAATCAACAACATTGGAATTTTTTATAAAATCATGATGCATGTATGCATGATGATAGAATTAACAAAACTTTAAAAAAAATTAAAATTTTATATGATACTTAATTTTTTTTATCTATAACAGACTAAGTGACAGTGGGTCATCTTATCCATTAAAAGAAAAACTAGGACCCTCCCACAAAAAAAAGTACCAAGCATCTTCATGCCTAAATTTTTAAGAAGCGCCATGATTTGGTCCATACTTTTACCAACAGAGCTACGATGGGTAGGTTATTGATAAAATATGTTGAGTGCGTAACCATTTGATTCATCCATTAAAGGTACTTGCAAACCATGACTTGGTAGGAGGTCACATTTGTGACCAATGAGTAAACTTATCCTTAAGGAGACCCAAACCATGCAAGATCTAGGCTTCATTTCCCCTGTGGGGAGTAACACTTCACCACATGCAAGGCCAATGTATGGAGACCGTGGACTCTCATATGAGCATCCTCTCCCACTGAATCTTTTTTCGGTCTTTAAGTTTTCACCATCTTGTCTAGATGTAACTCATTATCCACCCTATATTATTTCATTATTTATCTTATACAAAATGAATGCGTGGTAAAGCCTAGGGTTGGCAATTTACTATATGGCATACAATCACATAATATCCCATACTATTTGCATCCATTTATTCATTCATCTTATGAACTAATACGCCAAATTTGATTGTCCATCCTACAACATAAATAAAATTACAAGGCTTTTAGGCCCAAAAAAAAAAGTTTCTTGGACTTGGATCTTCCGCTTTGAACTCTTCATCCACATAACGTAGCTCATTCGGTAAAAATGTTTAATGGCATTTTTATAAAACTGATTTTTTTTACTTTGAAAATAGCAAAAAAAATAGCACTTGTTTTCATCAAAACCAAAACCTTGGCGATATGAAAACCAAAAATACAACACTTTTTTTTGGTAAAAACGACACTAAAAAAACATTCCAACACTTGTATTTTATCAAACTGAAACTTCGTTAAAACAAAAATTCCAACATCTTGGTTTTCACAAAATCGAAACTTTGTTAAAACAAAATTCCAACACTTTGGTTTTCATAAAACTGAAACTTTGCCAATACACCAAAGGATACACCGAAATCATTAACTATGCATCTCTTCGATACATGTTTTCTCCATCTTAAACATTACAAAATTTTGTACATTGCAAAATCAAAGAAAACTGAAAATTGAAACCAAGGAGGAAACACGACAATGATAGGCCACCCTCCTTGTTACAAACCAAACGAAGAAAAACTTACAAGGTAAAACTATATTCTATGGATAACTAAAAGAGTAAAACATGCACATATATAATTTTATAACATAAAAATATGCAGTATACAATTTAATTGCCAAACTATGCATCACATATAGGAACCGAAATCGTACATAAGAAAATGGCTCTGATACTAATTGTTGGATCAAAAATGAAAGAAAGCAATTGTTGGATAGACTAAGGCATTTGATGAATGAGATTTGCATTGGAAGTGCTCATTGTATGTGAATCTGACATAAATAAGTGTACTCAACATGATTGTTGAATGTCAGACTTAGGTCCAATGAAAAAGTGAGAGTGAATGTGTAAACTGAATAAAAGTGATTGATTGAATATATGATATTTGATGCATTTTGTTACATGATATGCATAATTAGATAAAGGCAGTTGTGATCGAAGTCGTCAGCAAAAAAGAGCTTAAAGCTCTTAATGTGTGTAAAAGCCTTAAGCTCACTATGTAAAATGAGTCTGGTATCCCTAATGAATACGAGACAATTATTATATCCATGATAGATACGGGACAGTTAAAAATGCACTCGATCACAACAATGTAATAATTGAATGTGAATCACATATATATTATATATACATTTGATATGTATGTTTTAAATGATCGAAATGGATTGTTTGAATTGTTCTGAATGAGAGATGTGAAATAAGTGAACAAAATGGTATTTGGTGTTATATAATGACTGGTGAAGTGATGTGCATTATGTGATGATATGAATTGTCTGTGAATTACTTGTGTGATTGATAAGAGTGAGCACATCGATGATGGCTTACTTATTGAGTTCGCAAAGCTCAACAAAATTGCAACTTGAGTTTTTCAAGTATGAGAGAGAGAAGACTTAGTTACTAAGACGTTCTAGAAGAAACCTAGTACTCCATTTTGGACTCAATAAATGGCTCAAAGGTCAATTACTTGAGACTGAAGGGTTAGAGTTTTTATATAATTCCTCTTTCGTGTAGAATGTGTAAAAGAGTAGTAGCCTCTTATAGTATTTGATGATGTATATATATAGATTCTATAGTGTAATACTATAATGTACATTATGTTTTACGAAAAGAAATAAGGAATTGAGTTCAAGGTCTGGTGTCATTTGCGTTTTAATTATTATGCCATGATAAGTGATGTGACTACTCTAACTAGCACAATTGTTCATGGGGCATGTTATCAAATGTTAGATGGAGGTTTAGGTATTGTGCCTTGGATCAGAGTGCTACAATTTTTTCACCTTTATTACATATTCAAAAATTAATCATCACTTTTTTATATAATGCCACCTTTGTTGTCTTATAGTTAGTTAGTGGGGCTAATTTAGAAGTTGTGTTCCATAATTGCAAAGGTTTACAATTTGAATTCTAAGTTAATGTGTGAGTGTAGCAAGGAGTGAAAAGAATTGGAGCATATTTGAATTCATCCATTCTAAAAAAAAAAGAATAGATCGGATCACAAAAGGTTGAACTACTTGGTCTTTGTTCAATACAATTTAATGCTTTGAGAAATGTATGTTATTATTATTATTAAGTTGGATATAATTTCTTAATAATTTAATTTTATTGTTTTTTAAAATTTAAAAAATTCGTTGAAGAGAAATAATGCTTTATGTACAACATTGGAGAGGGACTCTCCCACGAGGTCAATAAAATGACATTGTTAAAATAATTACAAGTAACTAGAAACGGTGACGTTGGAACACTTCTAAGACGGCATCATGTAAGTAATTAAAGTAACCCATGCCTGACCTTTTATCATATCATCAACATTTAAGTAATTAGGAATGATGTTCCTAAAAGCTACAAATGATTGATGGAGATGCACTAGTGTTGTCACCTCTTTAGGCAAGGCACTCTTTCATCATATGTAAGAAATAGTTCAATTTCTATGGATTTTCTGATAAACTCCTTAGAGATACTAAGTTCACCTTGAAAACTAGGAAACTAGAGGAGTAACATCAAGGTGCTTCCTTCTTGGATCTCTACAGGTAAGCCTATTTCCTTCTAAGTTGTGAGTTCTATCCCTTCCTAAATTGATTATCGTAAAAAACTACTAGAGATGTTTAGGAAACATACTTAATGAATGGATATATACTATTCCCTTTACTGTATCCTATATAGTACCTACACTGATGAGGTCCATGAAGTGTGGATAGTCAGTGAGAACTATACTGCCCAAAAGAGAGCCAATCTTCTATTATAATACTTTCCCAACTAGTTAATAACTAGTTGTTCTCTAATATTGATAGTTGTTAGTTTAATAAGAAAGCTTAGGCTATTAGATCTCCCTAAAAACCTTCTATTGTTTCTCTCTTTCCAAATTTCTTAAAGCCAAGTTGCTACTACCACCATAAATATTCCCTTATCATACTTAGAGATATATAGTTCACATATCTCTCATATGATTTCTGTGAGATAGTAATGGCTTGAGATTTGGGGCATAAACTAAAAATTATAATCCATACCTCTTTAGAGAAACTACACTTGAAGAAAAGTTGATCCATATTCTCCTTCTCTAAGTTGAAAAGTATACAATGCTTAGAAGATGATAGAAACTTCAATCTGTCTATAGCATAATTGTTGTTTATTGTTCTAGTATAGGATTCACTTTGCATGTTTTCATCAAGTTTGATTTCCATTGCTGTTCTTGTGTGTTTGATGTTGACTGCGGGTAAGAATTGACTATTTTGTATGTAGGAAAGAAGAGGGAGCAACTTGAAGGTTGAATAATAGATCAAAGAGGAGAAGAAAAGAAGAGTGAATTTGTCTCCAATTCCAACGTTCGTTGGGAATAATAGTCCGAGGCTTAATGCGGGGCTTCATTAAACTTAAAGTTTTTAGACAATTTAAGAATCATTAAGACTCCATCTTCAAAGGGAGATGACACCCACCTATAGAAACACCATCCTTGAGTGAAGAACACGTGTTTGGAGCCTTAAGGAAGGATTGAAGACAAGGATCATCATCAAAATTGGGCAAAACAGCAAGTTAACTCCAAAATTCCAGATTTTGGCAAAGAAGAGAAGTAGTCCTCTTATTCAATTTTTTTTCATTTTTATTCCTTCTATTCTTCGTAAAGTATTTTATTTGAATGTTGATGATGTTATGGAGACCATGTCAGGCTGATTTCACTTTAGGGATTGCTTTTGGACCTATTGTGTTGAATTGAATGAAGTGTCTTTGATGATTGTTGTTTTTAATTGTCATCTTGCAACAAATTGAGAGAGTGAGTGAGATGAAATATGTGTAAGATTGTACAACGAGAGTTGGCAAACTATAGACATACAATTGTCATGTTAATTGAATAGTTAGAAGAGAGATCTCAGCTAGTCAATTGATCACCCGTATGATAGTTTAATAACTAGTTAAACCAATAAAGTCAGGTTGAGAGATCGTCTAATTGATTCCCGTTACTTCAATTAGGGGCAAATAGCTACACCTTGGGATAGGGTAATTAATAGATTCAGAAATCTAGGGTGAGACATAATTTACTCGATAAAATAAAAGGGAGACAAAATAAGGAAAAAAGTAATACCTAGTCTTAAGATTCTTGAATTATGATTTTTTTGCATTTTGGTATTATCCATTACTTTGTGTTAGTCTTTTATTTTCAATTTAATTTCTATATTATTTTCATTAAACAATTTCATTTCTTAAAAAAAGTTGTGTCTAAATAAAGCAGTGTCGAGGCATCAATCTTTGTGGGATTGATATCTAATCTGTTTAACTACAAGCCACGACCCATTCACTTGCAATTTTTTTGAGCATAAAACAAGTAGATAGGTTTTATATCAACAAGTTTTTGGCGTTATTGCCAGGGATTGATTGTCAAGCATCGTGTTTGATTTAGATTACTTTGATTTAAGAGTTTTTAATATTTTTCCTTGTGTAATTATAGGTGCATGAACATAAGGAGCACACGAAGGATGAAAGAAGTGATAGAATACGAATTTCTCCACATTAAGAAGCACAAAGGAGAAATAAGAAGGGCGAAGCATCTAAATTTTTCGAATCAAGAGATGACTGAAGAAGGAGAGCAAGTAGGACCAGAATGAACATTGATGGATTTCAAGAGGCCAGGATTTTATCCTCAAGGAGTGGTGAGGTCGGCAATCTAGGTGAATAATTTTGAGATAAAGCCAGCACTACTTAACATTCTACAAAATAGTATGTAGCTCTACTGGCTATCCAACAAGGATCTAAATGTCCATATTGCAAACTTACTAGAGATCTGCTACATTTTCATATTCAACAGAATGTCTTATGATGTGATGACGATGAGACTATTTTCATTCACATTGAAGGATTGGGCTAGGGGGTGGTACAATTGCTTGAATTCAAGCCAAATAACGACTTGGTAGCATCTTACCCAAGCATTCCTCCCTAAGTATTTCTCATTGACAAAAAGGAAGAGGATTATCAAGGAAATAACAAATTTCCAGCAGAGTGATGAAGAATCTCTCTATAAAGCTTGGTAGAGATCTAAAAAACTTCAAAGAAGTTGTCCATATCATCACCTCCCCAAGGATTTTCTACTTCAAACATTCTACAATGGAGTGAATCCGAGTACAAGAGGGAAAATTGATGCAGCAGCCAAAGGTTCACTGATGAGGAAGACGGTGGAAGCAGCACATGATTTGTTAGAAGAGTTAACAAGCAACAACTGCATGTGGTCGAACGATAGGAGCAGAGAAGGCTAGAAGGAATAGAAAGGTATAATACCAATTGACTCAGTTACTACCTTGCAAGCTCAGATCACGGAACTTACAAAGCAACTAAACAACATGAAAGGAGTGTCTACCTCAGTTGTGAAGGCGATGCAAGCACAATGTGAGCTGTGTGGGGAAAACAACCACAGCTCAGTGGAATGTTTCTAAGTGGGAGCCGATGGAACTGAACAAGTAAGTTACCTAGCCCAACCATAACAAGGTAATAATCCGTATTCAAACACATATAACCTGGGCTGGAAAAACCACCCGAACTTTTCTTAGAGTAACAATAATGCAGGTAGTTAACAAAGACCATAAGGGCCACTAGGATTCCAGCAAGATCAACTCGGAGCATTGGAAAGCAAAACTAATAAGATGATGGAAGTCTTGGGGTCTAAATCGGTGGCACAAGAGGAGAATAATAAAAGGATGCATACAAGCCAGGAGGAAAATCAAAAGAGGATTGAAGAAAAATTTGATCAAATTTTAAAGAATCACGCATCAATCATCCACAATCTAAAAGGTCAGGTAAGCCAACTAGCTAACGCTTTATCTTCACACAATGAAGGTAGTCTACCAAGCAACACTGAGGTGAATCCAAAGGAAATAATCATGGCCATTACTCAAATAAAGAAAAGAGAAAGCAAACATGGGGAGAAAGATGGAGACAAGCAAGAAGAACAAATAACATTGGAAATCTTTCCAAGTGGACCAATAAGTAAGCCGATTAGGGAACTTCAACTTGGACTTCCACACCAAATTTTCACTCAGTGACAATCATCTACAAGTGGAGTAGCTAGGAATTCTAAGGAGGGGGAGTTAAGAAAGATGAGCAACATAGCAAATCAACCCCATACAACGCTCATGTTAAAGGAATCATAAAGGAAGCTGTTATCAAGCACATATCAGAAGAGAGTCCACATGTAGTACAAAAAAAAAGATCCAGGGGACTTCTTGATTCCGTGTAGTATAAATGGAGTTAGGATAGATCGAGCATTTGTGGATTTGGGAGTGGGCATGAATATGATGCCATATTCATCTAGTCAGAAGTTGGGTCGAGAAGAGCCAGAGCTTACTAAGACATTAATAAAGATGGTTGACAAAACAGTGCATTTACCAAAAGGGATTATAAAAAATGTGTAACTACATATTGATAGCATTACCTTCCCCACAGATTTTGTCATACTAGACATTAGTGAAGACGAGGAAACTCCTATTTTGGGGCGACTATTTCTGGCAATTGCTCGTGTGATTATTGATGTTGATGGGGCAAGTTAATACTAAGAGTAGGAAAGGAGCAGTTAACATTCAAGGTACCAAAGAAAAGGTATCGTCCTACACCAACCCCAATGGATATCAAGGAACCTGAACTTCAGGAGGATGGGAAGATATTGAAGATCATATGAATGCGTTCTGGAAGAAACGAACAGGTAGAAGAAGGCAAAGAAAGGAAAACAATAAAGAAGGTGGAATCCATAATAGGGTAGCTCATCTACAAAGTCTAAGATCAATTTCTACATGGGCATCGATCTATCATTTGAGCCACTATAAGTATAAAGGGAAGTCAAGCTACCAATAGTAATCAAAGTGCTATACGGGAGGCAACCCATGTATGATATTCCCTTTTAAATGTTTTCGTCTATTTTTTGTTTGACTTCATTGTTTTTATCATTTTTTAAACTGGATTTGATTGATGTTTATATTATTTTGTTTGAATTTCAATTTTTTTTCTTTTCAAATTTCTTGTTAATGATATTATCTTGATGTGTTTGTAGGTTTTGGGATCATAAGAAGGTTTGAATTTGTAAGGATCACCAATTCCTATGTTCGTGGGAATTGCAGTGATTCCCACGAACATGGAAATCTCTTTAGAAAGTTTATGGAGAGAAAACCCACGTTTGTGGGAATCATTATGGTGATTCCCATGGACATGGGAATCCTCGCCAAAAAGTTTCTAAAGAGGAATCCCATGCTCGTGGGAATTGTGGAGATTCCCACGAGTGTGGGAATCCTATCCGGACGGAAACTTAAGTTTCCCTCCCTCTCTTTCCTCTCACCCACTTTTGAAATTTCATACTCTCTCTCTGACCTATGATTTTCTCTCCACCCAATCTCTAAAAATCATCAATCTTCATCTATATTTTTGGTATTTTCTTCACCCTTTCCATTAATCTTACCTTGTTTCATCTTTTCATGCATTAATCTCTCCAAATAAAAAGGATTTAGGTGAGATTTTTATTTCCTCTCTCTAAAAGTCAAATATGACTCTCTCTTTAATTTTTGCAGATTTTCTTCTCACAATGGCTCTACCAAGGATGATGAGGGTCCGAAAATTGGTCGATGAACTCCACCTTCAAGTTTCCAATGAAGGAAAAACCAATTTAGCAGCAACTTATTGAGCCCCATTTCTAATCTATTTGAAAGAAGAAGGTGCACCTTTCCGTGACTTTAGGCATAGAGCTAAAGTCACTCCTCAGTATTTTAATTTTGAAGTGTTAGAAAATATAAGAGTGAGATGCAGACTTGAACAATTAGTTGCAAACATAGGGTGGAACAGATTTACTCAGTGCAATGTACCTATTTATACTACCATAACCTTAGAGCTTTCACAACAGTTAGGTAAAACTCGAAACTGGATTTGTTTTAGTTTGGGCTAGGTGGAAATGTTTTTAAACTTGATTATTCTATCATGGTGAATTGTTTAATTTGTCAAATACAAGAATTTTATATGGGCACGCGAACTTTGAAGTCGATGTTTATTGGAACACTCTCACGAGTGAAGAAGATTTTGACTAACGTAATGCAGCTAATTCTCTAATCCAGAGTGCAAAGCATTTACTTTTAAAAAAATTTATATGCCTCCCTATGTTTGATAAAGCAAAAATCAACAAATGCAAAGCCAAAGAACTTTTCTTTTATGGTGTATGGAAAGAAAGCTTAAAATCAACACACCCTACAAAATTGTTTGATCATTAGTGAGTGTGGTTAATTAAAAGAATACGTCTATTAGGATGGCTCATATTACTTTTGCTTTAGGTACATTTTACAATGTTAATATGGAGAATTTGCCTACTATTCCCTATGAAATGTTTGATACAGCCTATTTGAGATGCTCTAAGATTGAGGAGGACCAATCTATGGAACTCAGTAATCCTCAGACGTGTACTGTAGTGAGGAGTAGGAGGCGTGGCAATATAGTTGCAAACTAACTGTAACATCCCACCCCCTACAGGAAGGGTAGAATAGTAATTTGGCATAGGATGAGAGTGATTGGGCTTAATTAGGAT